>VURO01003397.1:0-12216 GCA_015108175.1 Pelvicachromis taeniatus | reverse complement strand
CCTTGACCAAACACACACACACACACACACACACACACACACACACACACACACACACACACACACACACAGCTGTGGACACCGAGAAGTGAAGTTGTCCTGCTATTACTGTTACACTACTCAGGAGGCTGACAACTCTTTGGCTCTGCTGGAGACATCATCAGTCAAAGTAGCAACATCTGTGTTTGTGTGTGCGGTGAGACGGGGTAATAAAAAACAATCTCACTTTAAGAACATTTCCACTGTAACAGTGATAAGCTCTGAACTACCTCTAAGTCAGACTAGTGTAATAAATAAATAAAAATGCATGTGGAAAGGCCTGAGATGCTTAATAAAAGGCTGGAAAAACAACAAATTCACCAAAAATTAAAACATGTAAAGACAGTTTCATCCCACTGAGGAAAGAAACAGCATGCAGCCCAGAGAAACAGCTAGCAGCAAGGCCAAGACTGACCTTTCGTTACACTTCCACAGACGACACCCAGCTGCCATCATTAACTTCTGCCTTTTTTGGTTATTACCCCACGTGATTCAGCTCAAACAGACGCAAAGGCAATTTCTCTCAATTAAAAATGATGATCGTAGTTAATTTTGATCATAAATACCTGGTTGATGTGCTACAAGCAAAATGAATAAAAATATGTTTCATTATGCAGCTGAACCTTTTCATCTTAAAGTACTGTGTGTTCCTTCAGAAATGTTAAGCAATACTAAACTTTCAGAGTTTGCAGAATTTACCTGAAGTGTGAGTATTTCCCTCAATATTTTTTACGATGATAGCTAATATATTACATACAAACTTCACAGTGATTTTTGCTACAATGCACGCGTGCTTTTTAAACAGTAAAAATGACAACTGGTCACACATGAGCATTAGATATAAATACAAATAAATAAGATGAAGTCGTGCAGACACAGCACCTACATGTAAACAGAACAGATGATAAGCTAAAACAAAAACAATTCACCTTGTACGTCACCATCAACGAGGGCATCTGAAAAAATCCCAACGCAGCATCAAGTGAAGAGGAAATAAATGTCAGTTAACCTCAAAGTAACATTACACTGATTTTCTGAGTAACGTGTTATTTCATGACATGGAGGCAAAACAAAAAGCAGGGCAGTGTTTCATCAGTTGGAAATTCCCACTGAATAATCATGGTTATCTGTAGTTGTCATTATTTGTCTAGACTATGATCTAATCCTGGAGATACTGCAGAAAATAGGAGCAAAAAATTAAAGCCTGCCGGCTGATCTCTTCCATCCCTTCCTGTTGCTGTGTGGAAAACACCAGGACAAGATACGTGTTTAGCAAGAAAACACTAGTCAGCTCTTGTTTTTGCCTCATTTGCTCAGGATTCTCTTAAGAATGACAAACTAGTTTGCACAGGCACGGTTTCCAATTAATTATCTTCCTGATCTCTGGCATACTTCTCAAACACACACAAAGCCACCCCCTTTCCTGCCTCAGTGATTGCCCACAATATAGCCTGGATAATGCACTCATCAGAATAATGGATTTGAAGGAATGCCATCACGTTTTGTGGAGTCGTTTTCTTCACTTTCTCTTATTTCACTACACGCCAGCATCTTGTGCTTATGATTAAATGCTCTTCCAGTTATTTAACCACAAAACAAAACCTTTTTTTTGTCCTGAATGAATGCCACACATATGTTATATCGAGCAGTAGCCTTGAAATATGACCTCACATAAAACAAAACTAAACACAATTGAAAACTGTGGTTTCTGTGGCGTTTGGTCGTTAATCCTCTCGCCTCAGTCACACTAGTTAAAAATCGGAAACTTCATCAAAGCAACCATTTCAAAAGCAATCGGATCAAAGTTGATTGCACGTGGTTGCAATAACTGTGCCAACCACTGTTTTCTTTTCACTGACTGTAGCATAAAGTGAATTGTGCTTGTGCAAGGTTACACCTCTTTTAGGTGTGGTAACTGAAGCAACTGATTCATTTAAAACCAGAGAAGGCAATGGAGCTGCCTGGAAATGATTTAAACTTAGTTCTTCCAAAAACACAATATAGTTTAAAGGCAAATTATCAAATAATAACAAGATGGTCTCTATCAGAATGTAATTGGTAAAGCAGACGTGTGATCTAATACTATTTAGATTTAATACTAGCTGGTTTTCCTTGAGAGCACTCAATTAGCATAGTCTTCATATAACTCGTAACAAACACAGAATATCAATTCCTAGACTTGGTTTCTTGGTCTATTGTTAACAGCAATACCAACTATGATAAGCAGCTTGTTCTACTCTCTGAGCTAATATTTGTCTTCGAGCAGGAACTATGTTTTGCCGACACTCCAGGGCAACCACTGACCTCGTATTCACTCTTTGCGTTCAGATTGAGTAAATGAAACAAAAGCGTCAGAAACATGCCGGAGAAATAATTATACAAGAGTGCATCCCTGTCTGCACAAAGCAATCATAACTGTATCGTTTAATATGCCAAGAAAGTGTCAGTAATTTTATGCTGAGACTTTCAAAAGAATATATATACACAATACTGATGCACCGTAAAGAGCAAGTATGTGTGTGCGCAATGGAGCACCTGCGAGGCTGTCAGGTCGCGTCATTCTCTCGTAAATGTCGTAACTCTGGGGTCCGTAGGGGTCGGTGTTGTGGAGCATGGAGCGGGGCAGAGTGGAGCTGTAGTGCTGGGGCACGGCAGTCATACTAGCCCTGACTGGAGACGAAGTGTGAGTAGGCTGTTTAGTCAGCGGAGGGTTGACGTTGTCGACCATCGTCAGAGGTGAACCCATGCGGCCCGAGGGTGACCCTGCTGAGGCCTGATAGGGTGAGGTGGTGCGGCTAGATCGAGAGTTTGTGGAGCCCATGCGACGCAGTGCAGCGGGGGAGTTTTTCTGAGTGTTGTAGGGTGAGCCACTGCTACCGCCGCCCGTAGTACTGGTTCGCTGGGCAGAGGGCAATGTTGTAGAATAGATGGCGGAGAGGGGTTTGGGTTCTGTAACAATGGGGGAGCCGTAGGCACTGCCAACTGAGGTACGCAGAGAGCCACGGGAGGGGGACATACTGCTCGCGTAGGCTGGCGAGTGAGAGCGAGAAGGCACTGAGCTGACCCTTCGCATAGCTCGGCCAGGCACTGCTGTTGTGACCTGCAAGCAAGAAAATAAAAAGGCTCTGTGGTTTAGTTCTTACATCCAGGAGGTGCTATAAAATTGTGTACTCCAATAAACTGACCTGCAAAATAATAATGACATGCTATATACAACAACATTGCATAAAACAATTCATTAGAGGGCATGACTTTACTCTGGGACATATTTATTTTCCTTGCGCTCCCCTCCTCTGTTGTGTGACGGCGCCATTTGGTTTCTCAGCAGTTTCTATATACAAAGCTGTATGAAGCGCGATTAGGTTGTGGTGCTCGACACCCCACGATCCTTCTGTTCATTAAAGCCATAAATCACTAACAAACTTAATAGCAATTCTGGAGCAATTAAACTTCATGACCCTTTGAACAAGACATGTGATGTGATAAATTTTGACTTAAACACCCATCAGTACCTGGGCTGAAGCCTGTCCCTCAGCCCTGGCATTCCTCATCAGTGTGCCAGTGCCAGCACCGGGGAAGGAATGCTGCACCCTTAGTTCAGCCTTGCCCAGGTTCTGGCTGCTGAGGTAGCTGCTGCTGGCATCCTGGTAACCACTGTCCGAGTACGAGTTCATCTGAGCTGAGCTACACGAATTCCCTGCAGATCCTGAGAGATAATGAGAGAAAAACGACAGACGCGAATGAAATGCTGGGGGAGAGTATGTGGACCGGTTTGAGGCACAGGGACACATCATAAAGGGTTTCATAACAGATGTGACCTTTACTTAGGATAGCCTTACTAATGACAAATGGCACAGCGGGGGGAGGGGTGACAGTTTTATCAAGCTATTACTCAGTTTGCAGTGGTAAATATCCAGCCTTTTATACCTTATGATTATAAAGAATAACAGTGAAAGCCAAAAAAAAAAGTAAAGAAAAAGGTTTGTAATCATAAGGTATAAAATTAAAGAAAATTGTTTTCAAAGCTAGCATCAGTGTAGCAAAACAATGCTGAGGCAAGAGAAAGCGAACAGAAGAGAGGGCTGCAGAATGTAGAGAGAAGGCAACAACAGACCCTCACTTTCATGAAGGGAGGACTGCTCCGGGGAGTACAGAGACACCTGCTCTGACTCCGTCCTGATGCGGTACCTCGGGGACTGGGAGCTGTCAGTCACCCGAGACTTTGTGTCCCCCGAGGCCGAGGCATCTGAGAAGACACGGCAGAGCAGAAAGTCATGCAGAGAGGTGGAGCTTCAGGTCTGAAATAATCTCACAGTTTTTGGTCTTTGGGACAGAGTTTACAATAGTCATTAAAGCAGTCAATATTTTATTGAACGGAAAGCAAACAATAAGACAGTAATTTCAGCAACATTAGTTTCACACTTGTATACAGTTGGAGTCATTAAATTTTACTGCCATACTAATTTGGCAAGTCAAAATTGGGCAGCATGTCACTTCAACTGTGTATACAGCCATGCTCTAAATCGTTTCACAGCTCTAACATTTCCCTGCATCCCCCCTCGCGTCATGCATGACAACAACGAGCGAGGCAAACAGAAGCCGAAATTAGCTGTCTAATGTCCCTGTGCACAATGTTTCTCTGCAGTCACAATCTAGTTAAGCGTGACCAGAGTCAATGGATTCCTCTGCAATCACTAGAACAATTGGCAGTGAATGCAGGGAAGGAAGGAGGCAAACATTGGTGGTCTGGGTTTGTCAAATCCTGCCCGGTTAGCTAGCGCGTGAATGAAAGCTGAATCCTGTGACTAAGCCGCCTTGTTGTCAAAACTGACCTGTTGAATAAATGTGTTGACGTGTAGGCTTTGTGCATTTGACAACCTGGCATCTTGCACCCTCACCTTTGGAAGACTAAAGGTGCTTGCCTATTTACTGAAGGGATTGAGTCGAAGCAGATCAAAGCAGATCTGGGGTCAGACTGTCAGAATGCACAGTGGGGGTGGCCTGTTGTAAGAGAGGCATCCCCCATGTGGTTTCAGAGAGTCCAGTCTACAACAAACTGTGTCAGCTGTGTCAGTGCAATTTCATACATGGATACTCGCTCACAGTTTTGCGTGTGTGCGTGTGTGTGCGTGCGCTTTTTAAGTAACAAAGTTTTTGTAACAAAGATGAAAAGGCATTTATTAGCCAAAGACATCAAACAACTCAACAATCTGAATTCTGACAGTGACTTTTAGTCTGGTACACACACAACATGTTGTTTAAGACATTTTGTACCAAGCGCTCACCCTGTCTGATAAATAATATGCCAAACAGGCAAAATAGATGAGAAACTGGAAGAGAGAGAGCAAGTGCACGCAAGTGCAGCGGGAAACAGAAGCCTTTTTGATCTGTGTAGAAGATTACACGTCTATTTCAAATAGTTATTCTTTTCCCCACCACTATTGACTAAAGAGGAGAGGAGCAGCCACTTCTTACATTTAGGCCCCAGCAGTGAATTTCAAAACTTATTTTACAGCTCAACATTTATCTCTACTGCTTGCCCTTGCTTTGCTAATCCCACTAGTAGATGTCTAAGCACTCTGCCCCCAATTTTTACATTTTTCTTGTCTATTAACAATGCATTAGATAAGAATGTCTGTGTAAACTGGGCAGCACCAAGCAGAACCCAAACAATCAACTCGTGTGTTTCCTATTTTTCCCAAACAATTTATTTCCCTGGATTTAAAGACCATCTTTCTGGTTTGTGTCCCCAGCTAATTAACGTGCTGGAAAATGATGCAGAAACTGGATTTAAAGAGGAAAGGAAACAGCGACACTGGGACATCACATATGAGGAAAGTACATTTTGACACAAAGGTTCAAAATCGATTTGAACACATGCAGGATTAGAGTCCAGGTATTAAAAAAAACAAAAAAACAAAAGTCATATTACCGATCTACCAAGGATGCAAAAGGCAGGAAAAGGCCACAAAAAAAATAAAAAATAAAAATAAAAATCAATGTTACAAATATTGAAACAGTATTTATTTTGGCACCCAATAATGATTTATTTTTAGCTGGTTCTTTAGCTTTTGTTTTATTGTTGAGACTACGTGCTGTGTGTCCTTCTGTGTGTACCACTGGTCAATGCTGAGATAATGGAAAATGCTTGGCGTCCTCTGAGTGTGTCTTTTCTTGTATACTGCAGGTCCGTACTTGGGAGGACTAAGATATTTTAAGTGAAAACATAAGTGGTAGATAGTAATGTTGTAGCGGTCAACACTGGTTTGTAGCTAGTGACACAAATCCCCTTTGGGGTTGTGTCACAAAGGGTAACCCCGGCCACGTACCCTCTGTAGCGGCTCCTTGTGGCAAGGGAGCAGCGGAAAGTAGCCAAGTGTGAATGTAGAAAAATAATCTTCTAGGATCTGGCTCAGAGTGCCTCTTTTCCCCTCGAAAGCCTACTAGGGAATAACCCTTGAAGTTCTTCTCTGAACTGAGTGGTTTCTGTCATATTTCAGGGCTGCTTATAGAACAAAATCCCTGATTTTCCATCAGAAGATGGCACGGTTTGTCTCTGTCTATGAGCTGCCCATGGAGAAAAATGAAACTACTCAAATGTTCGTCAAACTCTTTATTGATTTATACTGAGGTGTCAAAACTCATTAGGGGAGAGGAGAGGTCGTCGAATGCCGTATTTCATTTCTTTACTTTATTTATAATATTGGCTACATTTTGCTGCACACGACAGTGTTTCATTTGTGTGCCATAAACCCTCATGCCCACTTTCTATTTGGGTCAATTGGGTAGTTATATGGTACTCCTGTGATTCTGTGCTGTAGGACCAACAAAGACCAAGTCTGTTGGCTTACAACGTTACATCACAGGTGAAGAATTATGCATGTAGAGCCAACACAGAGGGAGCAGCAGCAGATTAAACATAAAAATATTCTCCTTTTAAATATTTCTCGCTGAACATTTGACCTCTTTTTGTAGATATCGGTAATTTATTCACCTGAAACAAACACACAAGCATGTGTTTCGTGTGAACAAGCTTATTATAGCACTGGAATGATGTATGTACAAATGAATAAATACATAATTATAAGAGGTATCGCTCCACCCAGCAACATACGGTGATATATTGAGGCTGGATTTGCGCAGCTATCAATCAGTAATATGTAAAGTCTGGGAATTTTTTCTCCCTTCTGACATGAAATAAGAAATGGCTCTTGAAACCCTAATTGACAGAAATCTATTATAGTTATAAAAAAAAAAAACTCCTATCCACATACAGCCTTATATTTCTGTCTTCTAGGCAGTCAGGAGGTGTGGAGTGTATTCAAGTGGACAGCTGCCCAGGTGCCTCTGTGATGATCTGACAATAACTGCTGGTTTCAAACACTATTATTTCACTTTGCAGGGTAGTTACATATCAGGCAGAGTCAAAGCTGTAGTGTCTGCCTATTTATCCTGTGATTTTTATGCTGTAATAGCTTGTAAACACACAACACTGCATACTGATTTTTCCAAAACACATTAAAAATGTCATGGGGTGCTTAGGTGACGTTGCACATTTATTTCAAGTTGTTTATTCTCAGTTTTTTGATAATGTTTTTGTTGACCAGGTAGAACTGACCCAGGAGTCGTGGACAATACAGCGTACAGCCAGGACCGATCTCTACAGTGGCAATAATTTTAAGTCTTTTGAAAAACTTGGGACTATGTTTGGCATACCTTCAAAGTATTTTTTTAAAATATCTATACCTGTGAAATTTATACTGGCCAGGCAGTCTAATGGCATGAATCGTCCCTCTCCATCTACATTACAAGATTTCTTTATGACACAAATTATATACAAAGGATAATTTCATAGCATATTGCATGGTGAACAGATCTGACCTATGATTTACCTGAGGAAGAAGAGTTATAAGGAAGTTATTCTGATGAATAAGAAACTTAAAATTTATTCGACAATAAATGTAATTGTCAGGACGGATCTTTGTTTCATTATATGTGGGAATGGAGCCTGATACTCTTGTTGTTGGTAGAGGGTGTTGTATATATGTAATCAGATCACCGGTGAAGAGGTGTCTCTTCCTAATCCTGAATTATGCTTACTGAATATTTACCCAGATGGGTTTGTGATCTCTAAAAATGTCAGGTCTTTACTCATTTTCTGCTTTATGGAAACCAAACAGTGCACAGCTCGCTCACGGAAGAAAAACAACATGTGCAATTTTACAATGACTTACAGGAACGACTTATCATTTTGCTTTGGAAAAGATAAGCTACCTCACAAAAAAGGACAGTTTGTCACCAAAAAAACAAAAACAACAAAAAAACTACAAAAAAAACATTACAAGTTTTTGGGATATTTGGAGCATTTTCAGTAGCTTTCTGAAGAATAATATTTTAGCATATGAAATTTCAAATTTTCCACCTACACAACAATAACAACACAATCACTTTATACTTATCACCTACCTATACTGTACATATAAAACTGTATCTGCCTTTTATCTTCAAAACAATGATTAAATAAAGAAAAAAAAAAGTCAAACATGACACTGGCATGTTAACATGCCAGCATGAAGACAAACGCATGTTTGGTAAAGAGTAAGGATCGAAAGAAAAACAGACAGAAGAGCTACAGAAAAAAAGAGAAAGCTCCATTTCTGGGGCGTTTGCTCTCTTCTGGCAGACATACAAGGTGCAACTGCACTGACTTTTCCTGGGGTTGAGACAGTTGTTTCTACAGTAACACTTCTATTCCGTTCTCTCAGTCGGTGGAGATGCACAGCGGCTCATGAGGCCAATAAGCCTCACAGAAAACTGTGGCCCATTACACTCTGCGCCACACATTTCGAGTTTAACTCATTTAGATTGGACAAAGAACATTACCGCACCTGACTATTATTTATCATCTACAACACAATGAGAAATCAATACGAAGAATAACAGTGGCAGCGATTAGTACCCGACTCAGGTGTAACCCTAATGAAACTGATTCAACATGGAAATTGGGAAGCGAGTAGCAAACGAGAAACCCATGTGATATTAATATTCCCACTGCATATGTACAAGTGTAACCCCCCCCCCCCAGGCTCTTTTGATGGGATCGAAAACAAAAGATTAATGACCACTGCAGAAAGTCAGTCTTCCACTATGCAATTAATAAGCCATGAAAGACATTAGTAAATTTAGTCCATTATCTGTTGTCTCCTAAACATCCTTGAAAGATGGGGGCTAAACAAACAGACCAACTGGGTCTTGAGAGAGTCTTCTGCTACCTGCCAATGACGGCGTTTCATCTGAGTGGGCAGAAATTGCTTAAGTAACTATTAAAACAAGAACATGCCTGGGGCTGTCAATTGCGCGGTTGAAAACACTTGTATTAGCACAGATTATTGTGGAAATGTAAAACATGTCTGCACTGCACACAATGCACGCACACACACACGCACACACAATTTATCAAGTCTAGATACATGCACAGCCCTAGCATTGCAAAGGGAGAATTGAAAAGCACTTAGCTTAGCCGATATAACTCACTAACACTGCATATACTGCATGTTGTCCTCTGACTACAGGTTCTAACAGGTCCAAAAAGAAAATAATCAGTTTTAAACAGGAAAATATATTATTATTATAATTTCTTTAAGGTTTAATAAAATACTCTGATTCTGATATTACTAAATACTTTTAGTTTGAAACCTGCAGAGAGCTTATCTGAATAATCTATGTATTGTAGTATAAATGTTAACCACAGCAGTCAATGCCCTTGAGAAACTAGGTGAGCCTTGTGGCCCATAATGTTTTAGCACTGCGGCATGTGTAATTATTAACTAATTATTGACTAATTTCAGGTCTAGCAACAGACTCAAATGGAGGAGTGTTTGCTTCAATTCTTGATTACTCCTGCAAACACACCGATATAAAAGACACCAAATATAAATGTAAACGGACACAGCGTAAAATGAGAAATTATTTTATGAGCAGCAATAGCATTTCAGTAATTACCTGCAGTTCTCCAAGGTAGGGACTTCTCAGATGAGCTGTGTGGGAGAAAAAAAGAAAAACAAAAAAAACAACAACAGATGAAAAGGTGAATAAATGCACTACATACCAGAGACACCACAGTGAAAGATATGAGAGAAATCATCTGGACGAGACACCTTGGAGCCTCATCTACTTGTGCCTTTTACAACAAGATTAGAGATGGTAATCAGTGCGACTGAGATAAAACAGCTCGAGGTTCAAAGGATGCCGCCAAAAGTGGAGCTGTTTGCATCTCAGATCAAATCTAAATGAGTCAGCTAGCATTTTGTTTGCACACTACCAAAAAAGAAAAAGAGAAAAAGAAAAGAAAATATACACACACACACACACGCACACACGCACGCACACACGCACGCACGCACGCACACACACGCACGCACGCACGCACACACACACACACACACACACACAGGACCGGCAGCTGTTTTTCCACATTCCTTTCATTCATTTAGTAAATATGCTAAGTCAACGGCCTAAGGATGGAATATAACCTGAAGGGAGCTGAAGCAGCACAGACACATGAGAAACCCTCTCCGAGTAAATCAAAAAGTAATCACACTGTACATTCACACCCTCTGTCTTTAAGCTCAATGTCCTGACATGCTGACATAATACCACTGGAATACCAGTATTTATTCCAGTGGAGCCTGTATCTCACAGAGGTAGTCACCCTCCAGAGAGTAATGCAGGAGAATAATGATTCAGCCAGAGAGAAATCACAGTTTGGGTCCATTATTTGGGAATAACACAGACAGTATGAAGCAACGAAATCAGAAAGAATCTAGTGACAGTGTGTAGTAATATAAATGGTCTTATACCAATTAAATGCACTGAGTGTTTTTGGCATGAAAGCATGAGACAAGCTTCTAGTACGGTTAGCTTCAGTAGTAAACCCATTCGTCCTAGATGCAACTGATGTTTGTAGGCTTTACTGTATATAGGAGGCCTTAATTTTCCTAAATTTCCTTAGTTTTCTTTTCCAGGTAGACAGATGACTAAAAGCCTTTTCTGAAAAATGTTACAATATATTTTGTTTAACCCAATACTTAAAAACAAAGGCTACTCAGTTTTAACTACTTAAATCTATTTAAAGAAAGAGGCAGGTTACAGTTCAGTGCACATCCTTATGATAATCCTAAATCCTAACCTAGAATTCTTATTACAATACTAAAACTACAACATGACCTGAAACAAACTGAAAACTAAATTATAGTTGGTAATTTCTGGTTTTAGAAAACTCCAAATATCCAAATAGTGGTTGAACAGAGCTAACTGAAAACTAAAATAACATTGTAGCGAATGGACTGGACTCCAATGAATACAGCTAAGAAGAAAGGGCAGTGCAGAACAGACAAGCAAGTCATCGGGTACTAAATAAGACTCTAAACTTATTATTTTAAGTATCTGTGAACATCAAATCACTGATCAAAGGTAAAAACCACTCACTCTCCTGGTCCAGAGTTAGTTATTATGAGAAACGGAGGCCAAACAGGAGACCTCCGGGAAGTGCAACCACCCTCTTTTTTTTTTTTTCCAGATCTTCTATTTGCCAATCATTAATAGCAAGCAAAGTGTTGCTGCTATTTCTTCCCAGTTAAGGTGACACTAAATGAGCTTTAACAAGCACAGTTCTTAGAATTTTAATGAGCATGCAGGCAATTAAAAGGAGGAAGTTGGGTGAGCCGAGTTTCACTGAAGCATGGGAGATAAAGCGGAAGAATGGCTACCGTAACGATTATGCGCCATCCGTGCTGCATGCTGACCAGCAGGCAGAGCGAAGGCGCTGCTAAGTGAGAGTAAAAGTGCCAATGGTGATACACAACAGGCCAAACTGTGACATGACACTTTATTTCAACCCTTTTGGCTAATGAAAGGCTGGCTGGGTGTGGAGGTTGCATCTTCTAGTTAAGTTTGCCAGAGGTGAAGTTTGATGGCCACCCCCTGTCTGCTTGTACAAATGAAGGCGGAGGCCAGCTCTGGAGGTGCCATGAAATGTAATGACTCCAATCTGAACCCCTCAAGTGTGTTGTCACCTCTGCTGTTGTCCTGCTGTGCTATTGAGCCAATCAGTGTGACCTCAATGCTTGAGGCTAATCTCTATTCACTCGCAAATCTCGAACCACAACCATGTCATTC
>VURO01003393.1:9471-20620 GCA_015108175.1 Pelvicachromis taeniatus | reverse complement strand
TGTGTCTGTGAACACCCTACTACTACTTTACTGATGATGACGATGATGATGATGATGATGATGGTGGTAATAATAATAATAATAATAATAATAATAATGATGATGACAACAACAATACTTTTAAAATACTACTAATAATACTAAGACTCTCTCTTCTTTTCTTTCTGCTACTCGATTTAGGGGGTCACCACAGCGGGTTATCTGCTTCCTTCCCTAGCTAGCAGCCTCCTCTGTGCCGCCAACCCTCTGCATGTCCTCCATCACTACGTCCATGAACCTTCTCCCTGATCTGCACATGTGCAAATTAGTCAGCTTAGCCTCTCTAACGTTGTCTCCAGCCTGAGCCGTCCCCTCTGATCGACTTATTTCTTGTCCATTCTGATGATGGTTCCTCCTGATGAAAATCTTAAAATCTTAACTCTGCCTCCGGTGTTTTTGTCTGTGTAACCATCTCCAAATCATACATCATTGCAAATCTCACTACCATCTTGTAAATCTCCCCCTTCACTCTTGCTGCTGTCACAAATCACCCCTGACACTTGTTTCCACCCACTCCACCCTGCCTGCACCATCTTCTTCAACTCTCGTGCAACACCCTTTGCTTCAGATGGCTGATTTCAGGCATTTAAACTCCTCCTCTACCATCCATCCATTCTCAGCCGCTTATCCTTTTCAGGGTCGCGGGGGGCGCTGGAGCCTATCCCAGCTGTCTTGGGGCGAGAGGCGGGGTACACCCTGGACAGGTCGCCAGTCTGTCGCAGGGCTAACACACATAGACAGACAACCAGTCGCACTCACATTCACACCTATGGGCAATTTAGAGTTTTCAATTAACCTATCCCCACTAACTGCATGTTTTTGGACTGTGGGAGGAAGCCGGAGTACCCGGGGAGAACATGCAAACTCCACACAGAAAGACCCCGGCCTGATGGTGGAATTGAACTCATTACTTTCTAGCTGTGAGGCAACAGTGCTAACCACCGTGCACCGTGCTCCTCTACCACACTAATCTAATACATTAAAAATACTTATATTTAAATCTTTCACAGCATTTAAGCTTGAGAGTGATGGAAATGTCTTTTTTATAGAAATAACACTTGTGCACTATGTGTTTTTCAAAAACGTGTCAGCAGCAGCAAACTGAGTTCCTCCTTCTCTCAGGCAAATTCTGACTAGTGCACAACACACACACACACACACACACACACACACACACAGCAAATGCTAAGAGTGGCAACCCCCACAGTTACTGCTGAGTCTTGTTACAAAGCAAAGACAAAGGGTAAAAAAAAAAAAAAACAACAACAACAAACTACCCACAGAAGAGCAACAGGAAAAGTGCATTGTAGCCGGCTTCTGTGATTTTGATAACACCATTCCTAGACAATACTGTATTGATGAAAGTCTGAGGGAAAGACACACAAGGCTCTGAGATCGGGTTCTGCTTTATTCTCTCAAGCTGCTCCAAAACAAAGGAACCTGAGTACGTGGCAGCGTCTGCGCTACAGTCGGAAATCATATCCAGACAGCAGTAACCAATCAAAAACAGATCCAAACGGAAACAGGAAACAATGCTGATGACCTTTGGATTTACGCAGTGTGAAACTGTGTTATTACGGCCCCGAAACAATAGCCTGAGCTGAAATTAAAAGTGTTTTCATTTGAGTATTAATGCGGAGCACAATGTAATTGTAATGTCTGTGAAAGCGTGAGAGCTTGTCCTGAGAACTAAGGGCAAAAGCCCCACAGTAAACATGAACTCACATTAGTGTTGTGAAGCTGGTTTTCCTCAGGTGATCATGAAGTGTAGTGTGGTGAAATTCCAGCTTGTAATTGTGACGTGTGATCAGGAAACAATGACTCGCCTGATTTAAGATTGCTTCACACTTTTGTAACACTAAGAGCTGCAACACGGCAGCAGAATGTTCTTATGCAACAACACAAAAGGAACATTTTGCACACCTCAACTGACTGGTTAGACTGGTTTTACAGGGTGAATTAACAGAGCTGATCTGTTGATATTTGTATCAGCATGGTTTAGATGAACACTGGTATCGGTGGGTGAATTAATAAAGGGGAAAAAGAAGGCACCGTTTGTCATGCAGAGGCAAAACTACCAAAGACGTTTTAGCCACAGCTATGCAGTTAAGTTTTAACCTTCACTGTATATGGACCGTTGTGCCCAATCACCAAAAGCCCGGTCTGAGCCCTGGTTTATATAAATGATATAAGTTTACAAACTCCTTTTGCAGGGGTCAAAATGCCTTGCTCACTGGCACAAGGACAGCACTTACAGAAAGACTGAAAGAATAAAAAAGGTGAAAGAAGAACAAACTGAATGGAGAGTTTGTTAAACAGAGGAGGTCGTTATCAGTGAGAAAACTGTAAAAGCTAAGAAACTCCAGTTAAAAGTCCAAAGTGAATGTCCTCTGTCACATTATCCAGCGCTGTCCAGTGGGCCGGATTACAGTCATTTGCAAAGCAGATTTATTTATCCATTTATGTTATTAAAATTTTTTCTACCCGTCCCGTTTGGTACTTAAGTGCTCAGAATTATTGTCTGAAGACTAAGACAGATGCCCACAGATTTATTTTACCAAGAGGACCATCACGGCTTTGCCGTATTGGTCCATTCAAGTGACCTTTATGTAAGTTATTACAGACAGGACAGACATGACTGGAGGATAGGAAAAGGAGAAAGAAAGGGAGGGAGAGATACCTGTGTGCATGAGCGTGCTTGCATTCAAAAGGTTTCTCCATGTAATAATCTGATCTGCTAGAGGGTGTGGGGAGCCATAGTCCCGCCACCCCAGGGTATAAAAGGCATGGTCCATGATTCAGGCCCCAGACATCCAGAGGCCCCCAGACTACGAGAGACCAAGAAGGACCACCACAAGGGCAACCGTGCCACCCTCCTGGAAAGAGCTGAGGAGAGCCCCAGATGTGGGGTCACCCAGCAGTCATGGTGCAGAAGCCACAGGGGGCTGCAGTGACGTGCCCGTGGTCTCTGCCGACAGCCAAACGCTCCAGAGCAGACCGAGCCCCAGGCCCAGAGGCCCGGTCATGCACCCACCAGGAGTGAGCTGACCTGACATATAGACACAGACAAAAAGGAACACACAGACACAAACATGCCACATCCCACCGTCATGCACACATATACAAATACTCAGCACTCGCTCAACATGGAGACAAACAGAAATGGACACCACATACACTCACACTCCCCTACCATACTACCCCAGGTCCAGGAACCTTCGCCCCCGGAGGGGCAGTCCGCCCCCAGACCCAGGATATGTTACCCTTTTAGGAAGGTGGGGAGGGAAGGAATGGGGGGGGGGGGGAAGGAAGGGGGGGGGGGGGCTCCCCCACTAACCCCAGTAGACATCCCCGCTCCCTAGAATCCACCAAGGCCAGGGGGACCTGGTCTGGATGGGCCTGCACCAGCACCGCCAAGCTCCACAGAGCCCGGGGCGTCCCATCCGACCCCACTGCAGAGGAAATTGCACCCACCCCATCATCCAATCTTCTCCCAGACTACATAAGACAAAAGACACCCAGGTTGAGTTCATTCTCCACCTCTCCTATATCTCTCCACCACCTGCAGAGGGAGCTCCTGGAGAGCAGAGACCTCCAATCCAAGCAGATTCTGGCCCCCCGAGCCTCATGTTTGACACCGCTGATCTAGACATCACTGTCTGTCACATCTTACCATAATGTGGAAACACAACATCTGCATTGCATTGTTTTCCTTTCCTGACACTGTGATTGGGTGAAAAAAATAAAAAATAATAACTCTGAATAAAGAAAACTACTTTGTTGTCAATTACTTTGCTGACAGTTTACACTTTCTAAATCGTGAAGTGTGTTATGCTTTGTTCTGCTCGTGTGCAGCCTCGTACTCAAACTCACCCTGCTCCTCGGATCTCTCCCAGGATGAAACGTTAACAGATTGTTTTTGTGTGAAGACATTTTGGTTTTGGATCTTTCTCCATCTGCACTGACAGCACAACAGTTTTATTCAGACTGAGCATTTATTTTCACTTAATATTTTATTTATATATTTATTTTTAATTGAGATCCATATCCATTTTATTTAGATTTTGATTTAAGAGTCATGCTGTTCTACAGTATATTCAAAATTTTTATTGTTCTAAAATACATTTTTATTATTTGTGTTATTTTACTGAGTTATACATTCACTCCGCTTCGTTTAAGCCATTATTGTTTATTGTGTGTTTAATGTTTTGGATGCAGTAACACAGAAATGAAATGTCACAGAAAAGTGATTAAAAGAAGCCTTGAGAGGACACAATCACAGCATGACATTCAAACAGACCTACAGAAAACCTGAAAGTGACAGAGAGACACAATAACACAAATACACACTTATTCAGACCGGCTGTTGTAGACCTTAAACAGTCACACATTGAGACGTGACCGTGTTTGGACTGTGTCTTGTGGGAAATAAAAGCACTCACGCTGCAGGAAACACACACCAGCACACAAACCCCACGACTCACTGCGTGATGGGCTGTAAATGGTCTTAATAATTAAACTCCAGTGGGACAAAGTTAAAGATGTCAGCAAAAAAACAGAGCAAAGCAAAGTCGGATGAGGTTTTAAGATTTAGTGCAGATTTAAAGAGTTGGTGGGTAAAAGAAGACGGTAGATAAAAAAGTGAACGTGACTACAGAGTAGTTGCCGTGATTGTGTTGAAACTATTTAACTCTCGGCTCTGTTAAAGCACACTTCTTGTTTACGACAGTGTGGGAGCAGAGTACAATGGCATTGAAAAGAAAAGGAAAAAGCTCTCAGTGACACAAACTCACCATTCTCAATCAAATCCTCCTCATCCAGCTTCTTACTCCAGAACTCCCAGTGCATCTCTCCTCCTCAGCCCCCCTCCTCAAACTCCCAAAACTAAAAAAAAAATCCACAATCGGTGCTACGACTCAAACTCAAAACTGCCCACAGTCCCTCCTTTGGACTCCAACAGAGCGCCCTGACGGCTGTTGAAGAAAGTGAATGATTGGCTAATCTGCCTGGGAAGTCTTTGAGGACTTGCTGAGCTGTTTTAAAGGTTTGTGAGCTCGAGCTGCTTGACGGAGGCAGATCACTAAAAATGAGCTCACGTGTGTTTACAAGGTCTTTCACCTCCTGAATGCTGCGGGACCCTGATAGCTGACAGGAAGAAAGGTTGTGTGGTACACAGTGCTGTGAAACAGGGTCAGGCTGTGGGTTACATTTACTCTCCATTCATTCTGGGAACGCAGTCCTCTTGAATATCAATTGCCGAACAGCTCGTGCTCTGATAAGCGCCACTGGCCTACGCAGCGAAACAAAAGCCGTGAAAGAAATTTGAAATTTAAAAAGCTCTTTTCTACCTCAGATGGAGTGCTTTTAAAAAGGGGGGGATTAAAAGTCGACTAAATGAACGAATGAATGATTACCAGTTAACACTTTTATAGCCTTAGACGTGGACTTTAACTGCACTTTAACCCTCTTAAGGGACGCCGAACTAAAAGCGAGGGATGCCAACAATGCTGTGAACTCAGGAGAATTTGGTTATCTCACTGCTGCACATAGGCATCACATTTCTATGAGATACACAGTATTTACAGTAGATATGGTTCAACCACACTGAAATTTTCTGACAGCGGTGAATGCCAAGAATACTGTGCAAAAGTCTCGAGCCCCCCCACCATTTCTTTATATTCTGCTTTCAAGGAGCCTGACTTTGTCGTAGTTCTTTAAGGTGATCTTGAGCAACAGATCAGCCTTTCTAAGTTTTTTTTTTTTGGGACATTTGTCTGCTTTTCTCATTTGCAGTCCAGTCCTTGTTCACGACCAATTTCATAGCAACATTTTTTTTAAACTTTGTTTGTTGTTACTGTAAGTCACTTAACACTGACCTGTGACTCATTAAAGCATAAGAAGGTACTTAAATGTAGGGAGGGACCAGTGTTGTGTCTACACATAACAGACTTGTCAAAAAAAACTATTTTAAAATCGCATTTTTGTTACTAGCAACCTGTTTCTTTAGCGGACTCTATGTATCTTGACAGGCAAAAAAAAGAAATAAAAGTGCACAAACAAGCAGTTAAGCTGAAAACAATAAATGAACCAAAACTTTGAACAAATTTGGATTCATCACTTCATCACACCTGTTGACACTGTTGAATGTGCAGATACAGCTTTCAAATTACCATCAGTATGTACAGACAAGGTCAGGAGAGAGATACACCAGTGAGCGTTTACAGCCATCTGTGAAACACAGCGGAGGCTCCGTTATAGTTTGTGGCTGGATTTCAAGTAGCATCACATTTAGAACTGTACAAACTCGGTTTTTAGCGTATATACTGTATTTACGCAAATCAGAAGCGGGGAAAGTTCAGCATCAAAGTGAATGTTTGATTCACTACCACTGCAAGTTTTTGCAGACACACATGAAAACCTACAGGCAACCGCAGCAACCACTGGGACGTTTCAGTTGCAGCACCTTCTTTGCAACCGATTGCAAGACTCTGGGGTGCATCCCTGGTGGCAATGGATATAAGGTTCACAACAACACGGCAATGGATATCTCTACAAAGCTACGCTGACCACTCAGCCACTCTAAAAATTAAAAAAAAATTTTAAAAATGCACACATTACAAAGACAACCTTCAAAGCGCTGAGCCAAACACGTTCCATCAAAGAGCAAAGAAACACACCAGCATCCCCGCTACAAATCAGAATACCAAAAGCCAAAGAAAACATCCAACGCTTCCCAGAAACTGGGTTAACAACTCGAAGACTCCCACAGAGCAACACTGCTGGTTTCCAGCAAGAGAAGTCATGCTGAGTTCAGCACTCGCTGTGTGTTCGAGTGTGTGTCCTAAGGGAACCAACCAGACTGATCATCACAGCACACACACACACACACACACACACACACACACACACACACACACACACACACACACACACACACACACACACACACACACACACACACACACACACACACACAGAAAGAAAAAAGGCTCCGTAAGGCTCTGAACCTTGAACTCTTCAGGTCTTGTCTGTACGGGAATTGGCGTCTCATGTGACCCCTGTGACGTTTGCTGACTGGGAAACAAACTGTGGAACACGCTAACATAGGGGGCTGTCATTGGTTTACGAAGCCGGAGATCTAAAAGTCATATTTACCAAGTCTGGGAAGAGCAAATCAAGCAGGAATACATTTCTGCAGCTGATTTGATTATTATATATGTAGGCAATCATATTTTGAAAGAACCTTTAAATATGAGGATGTGATGCAACTGCCCTGCTGGAAAATTACTGACAGGCAGCTTTGCAGCAAACTGGCCCAGACGTTACAGAAAAGGAGGAACTAATATCAACAAGTCAGCAAAGCGTCACTGAAAACTTTCAAGTGGTAAATCGAGGCAATGGTCTTTATTATATGCTTCAAAGTGTTTGGGGGGGTGGACCTGAATGTATATGAATGTGCAGGAGGTTACCGCAGTAAAAGGAAGAATAAGTAAGCTCAGCAAATCTCTCGCAACGTTCGTGGTTCGAAGAGGAATTTTTACTACTATAGGAGGCAAAGCTGAGACTGGCAGCTGTTTTTACATTTAGGTATCCCTGTTGACCTTTACTTGACCCACTGTAGAAAACCAGCGGTGTAAGATTAGACATAACCTCAGGTAGATTTATTTTATAACACGCAGGTTAAATCATTAAAATCCTAAATTAATACCTACATACATAAATAAAGTTTGTTTTTTTTAAAGGAACACCAATATTAAAAAAGAAAAACGCAATTTGGCAAGCAAACTAGTGTGCTCAATCATTGCAAAAAGTATTTTATAATAAAAGTAAAATGGTATGTTCATTTATTTAATGAACCATTTATTCATTTGCATTGGATTTTGGCCATTTGAGCACGTCATAGTTATCAGTGTAACATGTGACGGGCAGCCCAGTCCCTGTCAATCATTAGAACCGGTTTTCACAGTTAAGGTGTGACAAGACAGTTCAGTGCCTGAGACAGTAGGACTGGCAGTCAATTTGAGTTGCAATGAAAGCACTTTGGACAACAATGAAGAAAAAGAAACAGCACACGTGATAAAGCAAAGGAGCTCTGAAAGTGATTTATTAGAGAAAAACAGTGCCAGCCCTGGTGAGCTGAAGAAACACTGTGAAGAAGTAAGGGCTAATAGTCACAGAGAAATGGATTACCTCGAATTATTGCTACTAAAAGGTAAAAAACTAACTACACCAGGAGTATGTTTTTTTTCACCGGACTGCAAACAGTCCTTTGAAACGCTTTTAAAGACTTTAAGCTGCACCTCTGAACAAAGACGGTGCGTTTCACTTTTCCATCATCTCTTCAGAAATCCTCTTTTCCAAAAAGGTACACGTAATTATATCTGAGTCAATAGGTGGGAGGGTCTTTGAGAAGAAGCAGAAATGTGACCCAGTTCCAGGCTGGACCCAGCTCAAGTTCTTAATATAAAAATCTACAAAACTTGATATTCTCTGAGTTAAATTTCCAACTCCGGACAAAAAAAGGTCTGCCAGGTGGATGTTCAAGACAGACTTTCTGTAACATATACAAAAAAGCTCTTAAAGGATGTTCACCGAGTAACAATGTTTTCTTCTTTGGAGAAATGTTACCATAGGAGAAATACTTTTTTTATTTAAACACAAACGGTTTGGTGTTTTGTAACGACCTCGATGAAGGCCACAAGCCAAAACGTATTGGTGTCTTAATAAAGTTGTTCTCTAATGTTTCTGGAGTTTCCATCTCACCAGTTCTTTATCTTTCTTGGTGAAGTTGTGCCAGACTTCTCTAAAATGTATGAATTTATATTCTCACTGATTTTTTTTTTCCCCTGTGATACATTGAAATTATTTTTCTGTGTGCGCCTGCACGGTCTAAGCTAATCATGTAGTTTGCTAAATTCCCTTGTTCCTGTACTTGGGAGCAGATAACAGACATGGAGTGAAGTCAGAGAGCTGGGAGAAGCAGCAACATGTTCACTTCCATTGGGGATTAAAGGCTTTCAAAGGAAAAGTGTTGTTTCTTTTGATGAACACAGTGTACACTGCCACATGGACTGAGAAGAACCATATACAGGACATAAAGGGCAACCTTCGCTGCACAGAAGTGTTTGACAGAGGGTTCAGAACAGCAGTCCCTCCCTAACCCAAACTTTCCTCTTCAAACACCTCTTCAAATGAGTCCCTGGGAAACAGGTTACACAAGGATGTAAACGAATACGCCTGCGACACTAACGGCTTTCAGGGAAACCTGCTCGGCAACAGGTTCAAGTGCTCGCTAACGACCAGTTAGGAAAGGCCACAAACACTTTCTACTGCCTAGCTTCGCCTCGGGAAGTAACGAAAAGAAGGAAGTGTGAGCTGAAACATTAAAACAGCAGGAAATGAAAACAAAGCTCAGTCGCCATTTATCAGACACAACGTGGGTTATAATTCACTGGTGTGAATTGCAGATGCCTGGGCCCTAAGCAGGTTTGAGAGACCAAGAATCCGTTTTGGGTATGACAGTGGCACATTTTAAGTTCAGAGTTGGATCGCTCACTCTTAACTCATGGCGGACGCCACTGTGTCCGCGACACCTGGCTTATTAGTTTTTTGTTTCTTTTAAAGCAAGAGATCAGATAAAAATCATCATATACACAATTTCCCTTGACTGATAATAGCGCCGGTCAAAGAATATATCAATAATTTGTTATTTTATTAGACTCACAGTTACCATGGTATCTGAGTGCAAGTTAGCTTTCTTTACACGAGTTTTCCCCTTGGGTGAAATTTGCCCAGGAGTTTTAGCTGATGTTTGTAATTATATAATCGGTTTGAAACCTGCATCGAACTCAACTTCTGATTGAGTTTGATGCTGCTTCTCTCTCTTTGAGTTATGATTTTCTTTCATAAACCATTGTGTCATTTTAAAAATACAGGGTTGTTAGTTTAAACAAGAAAAAAAAACAAAAAAAAACAGTTTCTCCGGCTTCAAAGAGCTGACACAGTGAAACACACAGCTCAGCAGCAGGAGTAGCAGGCAGTATATCCACTGAGAGCAACTTTGATCTCATTATCTCTTAACTCTGGTGATGTCACTGTGACATTACCTATTAAGCCCTCTTAATGGTCAGTAATTATGGAAGAACAAAAATCCCTTTGAGGAAGATTCAAACTTCTCCATAGGACAAATCCACTTTAAGTCACTAGCAGGAGGTTCACAGGATTGTTAATTAATAACAGGCTCCAGGCTTTAAAAAAAAAAAAAAACAAAGTTGTCTAATAAATGATTCCATTCACTCGATTCCTCTGTTGGATCTCAGCTCTAACTGGCCAAATAAAAGCATACTGGGAGTGGGCTGACACGGTGCGATGATGACAAAGCAAGGGTAAAATAAGAAATGTGTCCACTGAATGCTGAAAGCATGACATCATCAGTAACCAGGCAGTCTTGTTTCTGATTAAAGGAACTTTCTGCGCTTTGCAGCAAATGCAAACACCATCTTTGGTCCGTTTAATTTGTGCATTTTCACTGAGGTCGTATACTCTCTATTTGAGGTGTTTTTCCAATTATTGTATAACTGAAAACGGTATAAAGCTATTAACAGGCCACCATGGTGGAGGCTCCAGGATTGTAGGTCAGCGTTCATGTTCAGGTTTTCTTGCTCAAACATAAAATTAAATACAATTTACTGAAATAAAAAATTTAAAAAAATGTAAAAAAAATAAAATAAAAAAATAGGGCGATCACCTGCAACCAGTCATGGCTGATGGCTGCCCCTCTCCAGCCTGCTTGTGCTGGAGATTTCTTCCTGTTAAAAGGGAGTTTTTCCTCCCCACTGTTGCAAAGTGCTTGCTCATAAGGGGGGGTTATATGTGGCTAGGGCTTTCTCTGTGTGATCTTTACCTTACTTGCTGTTGTGAGTCCATGCTATATAAATAAAACTAAACTGAACTGAACTTAATGGAAGTACAGCTCTTTTAGTCTGACCTGCTTCACCCTCCAACTTCCTCTTAAACTGGCAGCAATTCTTACAAATACAAATAAAAAACCTCAAAAAAGATATGATTTTTCTTTTTTTTTTTTTTTTTTTTTAATAAATATAACCAACTT
>VURO01003392.1:107667-129109 GCA_015108175.1 Pelvicachromis taeniatus | reverse complement strand
GCACTGTGTGTGTACATATATATATATATATACACACACACACACAGTGCTGTGCAAAGGTCTTAAGCCAAACCTCATTTCTTTTTTTTTTTAAATATTTTGCTAGGAAAATGAGAAAGAGTTGCAGCAATTTATTGAAATGTGCAAACATAAATGGAAATATAGTATAGAAGGCAAAGCCAGAGTCTGTACAATTCTAACTAGCTTCAAAGTCAATATTTGGAGTGATCATCTTTATTCTTCAATATAGCCTGAACTCCCTAAGGGAAGCTTTCTTGTCATCTTTTGAGTACTCTTCAGGAATAGTTCTTCAGTTCTTTTGGATTTTAACTGACTTTTGTTCCATTGTCAAAATGATCTTTGACTCTAGGGAGGCCAATCC
This sequence comes from Pelvicachromis taeniatus, assembly GCA_015108175.1. NCBI lineage: Eukaryota > Metazoa > Chordata > Actinopteri > Cichliformes > Cichlidae > Pelvicachromis > Pelvicachromis taeniatus. The sequence goes on along the minus strand of VURO01003392.1, from coordinate 128,727 downwards.
ACGACTGATACACTTCCATTCTATTGAGCTTTTACGTCATTGAAAGTGTGTTTTGGAATCACTATCATGGTAAAAAGTGAAGCTGTTCCAGTGACAGCACTGTTCTGTGTCCGTAACTCAATCACTGTCTGTCCAACTAATATGCGGTTTAGTCCTATATTATATATATAAATATATGGTGAAGAAAAGGTCTTAAAAGTCTTTCTTAACATTTTAAGATACAAATATTGGCACACCCATATGTACAACAGCAACAACAACACCAGCTATCCCATTAAAAGCCAACTGCAAGTAGGGTAACTACTCACTCTTTGTTACTTTGCACCAGTTTAGACTCATAAAACACACACCATATGTGGAAATGCATCTTGCACAAATAGCTGTTCCCCACTGCTACACCAACAACACAAAACTGGTGAAAATTGAGCGATAAACAGCTGGAAATGACTGAAAGATCAGAGTTTTGTTACTCAATTAAACAATTGCCTTGTTGTGAGCACAAAGGTCCTATAAATCAGTCTGTCATCTGGCTTCAAACTGGTCTTTTTATAATGAAAAACAAAACTGTTGCAAAAACAGTTGCTTTTTCTTTTACTATTCGAGCAAAAAAAGACCTTGTTTCGTTCGCTTTAGTACAGTGTTTTTAGGCGAGACCACAATTATTACTCTTTAAATTTACCAACACATTTTCTCTGGGGACACGAGGTTCTGCTTGAAGCTACAAAAAGACACAAAAACACCCTGCTTTAAATGTTTGTTTACAATACAGCTCCCTTGGCCTTGAGCCTAGACCAAGCTAAAACAGTGTTTGAAGAAAAAAAAAAAAAAGTGCAAATTTTTTTGAAACATGCAACTGCTTGTTTGTGGCTTAGTGGCCCGTTGCTGTGTTTATCTTGTATCTCCCTGCTCTGATAATGGTTTTCCTGGTGATATGTGGGAAACGTAAACATAAAAAGTGAATTTTGTCAACAACCAGTTATCAGTCTTAAGCTCATCTTTATTTTCTGTCATGCATACTGTTGAAATGCTCATATTAAACATGGTCAAAGTTTCAAACCATCAGGCCCGCGCATGACCAAGTTATTTCTGTGAGACAACAGCTCGGGCTTCAGACTGTTGTAAACATTTGGTTTCAGTAGCTTCACCCACCTGCGGTTCAAATCTTCCAATCAAAATTAAGTTGGCTTAAAGGAAAAATTACCAGACAATGAAAGGCGCTAAAACAGCTTCTTTCAGATACTTAAAGCTTTCAGTTCATACCCTAAGGCAGGAATAAGATGAACCAGGAATATTTTGCACTATGAATCATGCATAACTGCTCTGATAAAGAATAAAAGTAGAAGCTGGAATGAGGGGCATAATGCGCCCCCTTGAATGTTTTTAATTAACACACTATTTATTTTGTTTTTAAAATAGATGCATGTATTATTGCAGTCATGGCAGTGCTATCTGAAAATGGGCAACATGTGGCTGCTGAAACATCCTACACCAATCTTTTGGGGATCAGTGGTGATGCTTGTGAGTCATGTTTGAGGCACCCCATAGATAAACATGTCAAAAAACAAAGAGCTGAGTGCATACTCATGCCTTCCTGTACATAATTAAAAAAAAACAGGTTTTTTCTGTTTGTCTTGGCATATCATGCTGTTCGTCATGAAGGGTTCTTTTCCCGCATACCCATTGATCAAACTAGAAAAGCAGCCTTTAGCGTGACAAACAGCTGCTGTAAATGCCAAGCTACTTTGCTATATGTAAGTGTCGCACAGAATTTCAAAAAATGGCTCACGAGTCTTGAACCTGAAGAATTTTCTCCCACTGTGTGTGTTTTCACAGGGTGCCGGCTATCTGTTTGCTTTAGGTTTTATGCTTGGATGTGCGTGTAGCCACCAAGAAAGCCTGGAGTGTTGAAGTGTTATAGATGCACAGAACAGCTAGCTTGAAAGGACCTGAAAAAGAATCAGGAAAAGTGTCTGAACAATGCTAGAGAAGAATGACTGAAACATGCAGGGGAAATTAAAACTACGAAAACTAAGTTCCCAGACTGTAAGTTACAGGAAATCTGAAGTTGAGCCAGGAAACAGTTAAGTTTAGCTTCATGTATGGCGTGAAAGCAAAGGGAAACAGAAGGTCCTGCTAAAAAAAAAACACTTTTAGTCCATCTGAATGTCACTTATTAGATTTAGAGATGCAGATGAACAAATTTTATTATCATTTGACAGAGCCGGACTAGCTGTTTTCCTATTTCCTGTCACTGTTTCCTGTTTTATGATAAGCTAAGCAAGTCGGCCACTGGCGGAAGCTCACGTATTAACACGACGATGGTATCGATATTCTTATCCAACTCTTGGCAAGAAAGCACATGTGCATTTTCTCAAATGTCAATGTACTCTCTCAACCACATATCATATTATGGTCTCTTAAACCCTGTAAGGAGAAAAACAGAGCATGCAAGCTCTCAGACAAAAATCCATGAATATCTGTGGTGTGCTATGTAAATCGCCTTCTGCCACGTGCCCTGTAGGGGTGTTCAGGGGGGGTTGGATAAAGTTCTGGATGGAAAAATAGGAAAATGCTAGAATGGGTGTAAAAAAAAAAAGCGTAAGAAAAAAAAAGAGCTATATATAAAGGAGGAAGTTTGTGATTTATTACATTTCGCTGTGTGGCACAAAAGAGATTCAGGAAAAGCAGGTGTTATACTATATAGCACGCAGGAAATGAAAAGAAAGTCAGGAGCAAGGATCAAGAGGGGTGGAGTGAGAGACAGTGAACAGGAAAAATTATTACCTAATCAGTTTGTGAGCCCTTTCTGGAGGTCAGCAGAAGAAGATGAATTGCAACATCTGAAAACTAGGGGTTTTGCAACGATCTTTGCAAAGCGCCTTCATCATGCACGCACACACACACACACACACTTTTACAGCAGCCCCTAGATATGGAGTACATATATACTTATCTGAATGTTAATGAGAATTAGGAACTCATTTGTGAGTTATCTAAGTGATAATTAACGGATCTAATGATTAAGAAGTACATAGGATACGGAATGTGATGGCACTTTGTTGCTTCCTGACAGATGTGCTGGCTCAAAAATTCATCCAGCTGTGAAAAAGATGATTGTCTTTTCAGCAATTGCGAGAGATACATGCATTCCTCTTTATATTTTTATAAGCCATGACAGCACTTTAATAATAACAATGTGTGTGTCCATGTGTGTCGACGTACGTCTGTCAAGCGTTCGCGCACACGCACAGAACCACTCAAGTCTCAGATCTAATATCTAGTAGCTGTCGATCTCTCGCAGTAGCAGCAATTCTCATCAGACTTCGCTCACCAGCGAGGCCGGGACAGAGCTGACGCTCGGGCCTGCAGAACAAACAGACTGCATAAAGCACGCCTGTGTGGTGCCAAGTCTCACACTGAAGTGAGGGGCAGAAGAGAGAAGAAGGGAGAGCGGGAGGAACATAAAGGCTTTTCAAAGAATGATGAGAGGGAGGTAGATATAACAGCAATGCACAGTGAAATGATGAAATGGAATAAGAGACTTATAGTGCAGAAAAAGTTTGGTTCTTGTAATAGCTTTTTGGAAAGCCTTGTCAAAACTGAGACCATGTCATAAAATATTTCCAGAGGGGGGGAAAAAGTGAGAGCCCTACACAGTATGTGACTGTGGTCAACTGAAGCATGCGACTTTTCTCATGGACCCCAACAAAAGACCTTTCTAGGACTTTTGCAGTCCTCTGTTTGACACAGAGAGGTGTGATTTCAGCACAGACATGATCCATTCCAGATATGAGGTACACTACTGACATATGTAATGGTCAGTTAGCCATGTGAGCAAGTTTATCCACTATTCATATCTGCTTATTCATTGACACACAAAAAAAGCAAGTGGCGTTCTTGTCATTTCTGTAAGCAGTCATCAGGAATAGTTCTCCAACCTTCTAGGTGGACATTCAAAGTTGGCTGCTTTTACTCTATCAAAATGATTCCACAAGGCTTCAATAAGATTGAGTTCCCGGCTCTGAAGAGGTCAAATCATTACTGATAACATTTCATGTTGTGTTTCTCTATCCAGGTATACTTTCACTATACTGACAATGTGTTTGGGATCATTGTCCTTCTAAAAAAAGAAGCTTCTACCAATCAGATACTTTCCAGATGGCAAAATGTTCAAAACCTGACTGTACTTTTCTACAGTTATAATTCCATACATTTTGAAAATGATCCCCAATACTACTCGTTGAACTGTAGATCAGAATCATGTTTTTAAAATGGCTGTAGACACACACTTTTGTAGCGCTCTCTCCTGATCTCATTTAGATTAATCACTCTGCAAGACCTGTTGCCACTTATTTCCAGTCCAGTTCCTATGATTTTGGCATACCTCCACCTTTTCTCCCCGTTTTCCTTCCTTAAAAATAGCTTCTTGACAGCCAGCCTTCCACTGAGATCATTTTTGATGGAGCATCAGCAAACTGCAGCTGGATTGCATCTCTCAGGTCTTTGCTGGATTTCACACGGACATGACTTTCAGATAATGCTCATATTATATAAATCATTTCTTTTAGGCCTGTCACTTCTTCATTTGTCCTCCACTTGTCCAGCTTCATCAGATTTTTATAATAAGACACACTGCACGGCGTGTCGAGATGTGCCAGGTTTTTAGCCATTAGCACTTTGGAAATAACGTGTTGGTGCAAAAATAGATTTTTGTGGCTGTCAACCTGTCATACATGAAGTGAAAACAGTTAGCTCCTATTTTAAATGGGTTTGTTGACCAGTTTTCTGTTATGGGCAGAAAAAACACTAGTTAATCATTTAAGTTAGGAGCCTTTTTCATGCTTGATTGATTCACAGGTCAGTGTTAAGTGGTTTAACAAACAAACATATAATAGTTTGTCCTCTGAAAATGGGCTAGCAAGAGAACTGGTCCAAAAATAAGTGAACGAGCAGTCAGTGTCCACAGAGTTTCTTTGAAAGAGCCTCAGGAAGCCGGGAGAACTATTGCTCAAGACCATTTTTATTAAATGACAAAGAAAGTCCAGCTACTAGGAAGTGAAATATTTTTTTAAAAAAATGAGGGGTAACTCAACAGTTTTGCAAGGTATTGTAAAAATAAGGCTCATAAAATAAATCTCAAACATAACTGTAGCAATTGAAATTTCATAGACATAGAAATACACCATAAACTGCCAGTAAAGGAATATAAAGAACCCCAAGGAGATTAGAAAGAAGGTGACTGGACTTTAAGTACACTTGACCTGGATGACGGAGAACCTACACAGACAATACAAAGGAGCCAAAATCCACTGATTTTTATCCACAAAAAATAGCTAGTCGGATATCTTAATGAGGTAACTGCTTCACTTTAATTTAGCTAATTTATCATCATTATAATCATATTTTGGAAATGTTTTTCTAGCTTAATTGCAACTTCTGGAAGAATTAAATTCATCCAAACCACAAGTCTCCCTCTCTGGATTTAACTGTTTTCCATAAACAGCAGTGATGTGCAGCTGGAGAGCACAGTAGCTGCCAGTGGGCATGTGCTTCACATACGTAGATCATGTGCATTTTCTGTACTGAGACTTAGTCCACTCAGAAAATGCACATGAAGGTCGCTGCCTTGTCTGCTTCACATGTATGCGATGAGTGCCTTTATGCACGTGTGTGTATTCGCATGTGTCACCGAAACCCCAAACCACTCACTAATCACACAGTAGATGGTGGCAGAGCCCTGACCTCCAAGCATGCATCATCTGTTACATAAATACTCATTTGAAGGAAACTGCTGTCAGCCTCCATCGGTCTAGAGAACTGGTCAGTGCCAGGTTAAACCACTGCTGGATCAGGACATGGCCACTCCCTTGTTTTGGGCTCTCTTGTCTCGCTATATATCCATGTAAGTGAATGTGGAAGTTAGGGGGCACAAAAAAAGAAAGTGCATGTGTCTGTGTGAGTGTTTCACAGTGTATGAAAAAAGTAAAAGGGAAAAATGTTTGCGTATTTTTAAATGCAAGTCAAGGACATTTTGCAGTGCTTGGTAACAGAAGCCACAGGATGTGCGTCTGCAGCAGACCACCTTGTACCACATGACATCATTCCATTGCCTCCTGACGCTCCGTGCACACAGGCAGGGACACTCGCTTCTCAACACGCGCTGTTTTTTTCCGTATTCTCATCAGGTGCCGAATAAAGTGCACATGCCATATGTGGACCACATGTTGGTGACGCTGATCTGAGCCAGTGAAGAAGAGAACTTTAACACACTTGTTGAATAACACTCGAGAAATCCGATATCGCGCGCTTGCGTAATCAAAAAACATGTTCACGGCAAATCGGTCACGTTAAACTACTTTTTTATATGGAGATTAAAAAACAGTGTAATCAGCTAAAGTGATATGGAGTGACAATGTTTGAACAGTTTGGTTAAAATGCAGTGACAGGCATTTGGCACGTAAATGGACCACAGTGGCCAGAAAGAGAGTAAAGAGCAACAACTGAACAATAAACAACAGATGGCAGCTCGCACTTCCAAGAACAGCAAAGCAGTGTTTGTAGATGAAGGCCTCCGAACAGGCTGCTTACTGCAGTTAAAATTGGGGAATTTCAAAGTCTAGGAATCAGATTTAAGGGCAAATCCCAAACGTTAACCACAGTTTGTAGTGTTTACCTGAGCAAGCAGTTGCTATTACATCCCAATCTATAAAGAGAAACTATTAAGATAAGCAGGTCAGAACCAGACGCAGTGCAAATTACTTGACTGAGGATATAAATCATGCCAAATCTAAGTGATAGTTAAAGACATACTCGAGAGTAGCTACCAGCTGACCCAGTTATGTACTTTGTGGTCATGTAGATATTTGACATAAGTGTAATTATCCACTAACCAAGGCTAGTATTTGAGATAAAAGTGTTGTATTAGGCTCACTATATAAAGTGCAGTGTAGTCAGCTACATCATATATTAGACACTGAGTGTCATGTCAAAGAATGGGCTATAACATTATCGATCAAATTCTTTGAATTGTAAGAACAGTTGTTGTGATTAGCACCAACATTTTTAACATAATAACAAAACAGATGCCTGGGTCATATAGAAAGAAATTCATTAGATAGTTTGTCCAGCAGAGCTTCTCCAACTCTCAATCAAATGGTGTCTTCATCATAGGTGGAGTTTTGTTTTTCTAAAACTTGGTTTCTGGCCCAGTGTCCGGACTCACTGTTGCCATTATAGAGACTATGATTCTGTTCATGTCTGTCCAAGTACAGATAAAACAAAAAGTGCATGGAGATCTTGGAGCACAGATCCCTGCTCAGATTGTGCAGTAGTGACAATACCAGTCACTAGTCTATGAAAAGGCTAACAAAGAGAGACAGACAGCCATTTATGTCCATATCCACGGTCACATGGTTCACATAGTTAATCCATCTACTTCCACTTATCCAATTCAGGGTTACACAATGCGGGGTACATCCCAGACAGGTCGCCGATCTGTCACAGGACTAACACAGAGAGACAGACAACCATTTATACTCACATCCACACTGATGGCCAATTTTGAATACCAAAAAATACGTAACATACATTCCCCTTGAATGATGAGAAAACCCTCGCAAGCACATGGACAACTCCAGAAAGGCCTCGGAAAACCAGGATGCTTTAAACCCACGACCTTTTTGTGAGTTGACCGGGCTTTGTGTTTTACAGTCATTTATAATTTGTCAGCCTTTTTCTTTCAGTTAATCCTAGAAATTAGTGTACAAAGACAAATATCACTGTGGATTTGAACAATAGCCAACAGTTACCAGAGTATATTATATATAACTGGTTATGATAAAGAAGCTCTGATAATACACATGTATTGTTAGCTTCTGACTATATTTTGGTCATTTCTCTTTCACCCATGCCTTCTTGCTCCAGCACTTCTCTGTCAATGAAACTCAAACCACAAGCTTTAAGGAGGAGCAGTGAAGAAATATATGCCTATTATGGGTCATTAGGAATGTAATTTTCTTCATAAAGTGGGTTCCCTTGTATTAACAGTGGATTGCCAAGAGTACTCCTTCTCTGGTTGTCATCAGGGGCAGAGGAAAAGAGCATTAGAAAGGCTTACAGGTGCTAAATGTGCTGTGTTGTGTTAAGGCGTGGTCAAATTTTGGCCTTTATCACATCTAGGTTAGAGGCAGCACACTAAAACCTACTGTATCCACCTTTCCAGCAGGAACACTGCTGAGTCTGACAGATCTCGCTCACTCTCACACACACATATCACTACTGTACACATGCATGCAAGGCAGAGGCAAACAAACATGGCATCGACCCGCCGACGCTGTTGATTTATGCGCAGTGGTGCAGCAGCGAGGCCTTAAGGTGAGAGAAACTCTCTTACCCTTGACTGGCCTCTTGGAAACACGGGCATGCCTTCAAATTCAGGCCAAATATTAAGTCAGAGAACTGCAGTGAGAAATAACTAGCCTTCATTCATAAACGCCATCTGACGGTCAGCTTGTTGTCATTTGAGGGCTGCTAGGACAATTAGCTCTTAATTGTGGCTAGCCTGTTTGGTTGTGAATGGCTGGCATTCATTCATGGTCTGTGACTGGCATGCAGCTTAAAAACATGCACTGAGTAATGAGTTGATATGGGCCGTAAAACTACTGAACGTTGCATCCTTACCCAGTTTCTGCACTATTGGCTTAGTGTTGTCTGGATCCTAATTATATTCTCACCTCAATATATGTACTATATTTAAGAAACATCAGGACCAAACCGCACAACAGCGGTGCTCTTCCATGTGTCTAACTGTAATTGCGAGCAGGTCGTGGTCATTTTTGGTCACATCCCGCTGGTCACAGTTCAAAAACGCAGACAGTCTGCACTGACCTGTAATTGCTGTGTCAGTTGTGAGATTTTGTGCGGGCAAATGCTTGTAGCTCGCCCTATAAATATAAAGGCAGGAATCTGTCTGACTCATTAAGATTCTAGTCTGGGAGGTGGCACTGTCAGAGGGATTTCAGAAGGAGAAAACAGAGGGAGAGAAGAGATAAAGGAAGCAGTAAAGTAAAGGACATCTGGCAAATGAGGATACAGTGCCAAGCGGGACGCCATACATTTCCATCCGGTATTCTGAAAATCACTTAATATTCCACGGCATAAACATCGACCGGATCACACAAACTCTTTTAAAGCTCGACTCGAGGGGTGTGGCTTCCATCTCTGCAGAGCAACACAGCCAGGGAAGCTTGAATTGTTTTTTGAAGAGAAGAACCCACATGAGTCCAGTTTCTTCTGGTCCTTCAACCCCTTTATTTAGACCAACCCAGAGGGATCCTCGACTCTTATAAATAGACAGGCACGGCACCAGCTTGTACAGCATAGCATGTGATTAAGCAATGCGTACCTCTCCATTAATGCACATTTAGTACAGATTGGCCACAGCTGAATCACTGGTGTGGTATTAACTGTGTACATTTACTGATTTATTACCTCATTTTATTTTGAGGTCCTTATGCTGTAATGGAGCACTTTTAAATTTCTTCTGAAAAGAGAGAACACCCTTTCTCTGCAACACTACATTTATCTGACGGCTGTGGCATTTCGACATAAAACAACTCATGATACTACAACCTGGATACTAAAAACCAGGAAAAAAAATAGAATAAAACTGTTAAACAACCCAGACATGTAATCAAGCTCGAAGGCAATAATCTTTTATACTGGATACTACTGAATACTGTATACTAATAATGTCCTGTATGATACTCAAATGATATACAGTTATACAACACTTCTATGTTAATATAACAGATTCATTCTTCTTTCGGCTGCACCCGTTATGGGTTGCCACAGCAGATCATGCGATCATCTGCCACCATCTCACCCTGTCCTTTGTACCGTCTTCATTTCCTCCTTCACTACAAACATAAACTTTCTCGGTTGTTTTCCTCCTCCATATTTAACATCCTTCGCTCAATATATCCACTATCCCTCCTCTGCACATGTCCAAACCCTCTCATAGCTGCCCTCACTTCCTGATTCATTCACTTTCCTCCCTCCATCCTCCCCTCTTTCATTTTCTCCACTCATCAAAGCACTCATTCCATCTTCTCAGCTCACTCTCTTCACTTGTTAGCACATTTCCATCTGTATCCTTAATCATCCTAACCTGCTGCCCATCTTTTCCAGTTCGATCTCTGTCTAGCCAATCGATACAAGTCATCTTCTTCTTCATCAGTGTCCACACCCTCACACACGCCTGACTATAAGCCTTTGGTACTTCTCTTTTTGCTGCAGCCCTAGACTTCCAGTACTTCTGTCTACGTTACAAGACATGAGAGAAAAAAAGAGCAAAATTTAACCTGCATGTTTTCAGTAATGCATATTTTTGCTCTTATGTAAAATAACTCCGACACATTGCTGTGTAACTCCACTGTAATACCAAAGATAAAGCAAACATACTTGGTCCTGCACTTCCCTTATTTTTTCCACAATGTTTTCTATGTTTACCACTCACTAAAGTGCACTGGGATACCATCTGCGAGTGCTGGCTCAGGCTAAGCCTGGCCTTAAAGACCAAGCTTCTCTTTAATTTGGCAGTGTGGGCTGGGCTACGCTAGCTGGTGGTCAGTGGTTTTCTTCAGCCCTTCAAAAACACCTCATTAGAATTGAATGGCTAATTATAGACAAGATGACACTAAGGCTCTATGCTGAATGTGAAACAACCTGTTATGAAGTAAGAGACAGAAAAGTTTTGAGGGTCGTCTTCGCTGTCGAGCAAAGAGGCTCAAACACGTTGGAATGACATCTCTTTCGTGCTCCGAACCCAGACAGAAATGGGATGAACGGGCAAGCGACTGAAAAGAGGATACAAGAGAGCTTAGAGAGACTGGTTTTGAAATTGTGTGGTTGAGGATGTAATGGAATTGCATGTAGTGATTAGGGACAAACGTTCCAGCTGGCAAGATCGCACGGCCGGTATACCCAGTGGCACATTTGTTTGTGTCGCACATGTCTACTGCAGTGTGCACTACAACACAGAAGTTGCAACTGTTTGCTGTCCAGGAAAGAATTTAGATGGAAGGTTTTTGCAAACACTTCCACCAGGAGAGGGGTGAGAGAGGGGGACTTGGAGTGATACATGACATTAAGATGGAGGCCAGAAATGTAAGAAAATGGAAAAAGCGGAAGCGTATAAGTGTAAGAAAGTGTTGCAATACTTTTGGTGAAAATTTGGGTGAAAGAATTAGAGGAGTTTTTAACAGATTGATGGATGGATTCAAAGGAACTGCAGGTCCAGCTGGCACAAATTCAGCACAGTCTAAACCAGACGGGTACAGCAGCAGAGTGGTGGTGGGCCAAGAGACAGGCTAGTTGTTCTGGGCAGGTCAGTGGAAATGCTACACAACCAGGATCTGTGCCAATGAACGAGGCCAGACAAGTGATGGCTTTTAAAAAGATGTACCAACACAGTAAAGTGCAAGAAGTAAAACTAAATTATGAACATTTAACATCATACTGGATACATCCGGAACCTCTCGGACTGGTTTTAAAAAGTAGACACTGTATAAACTATTAACATTTAGCCCATCACTTTCTCTTTTACACACACACACACACACACACACACACACACACACACACACACACACACACACACACACACACACACACACACACACAGATACAAATCACCTCTCCAACCCTGTAATTAACACCTCTAACCACACCTGCTGAGTGCGTTGCAGTAGCAATTGTGTGTGACGAACAGGGACTCGACCTCAGTCTGGACTGTAAAACTGGACAGGAAAAAGAACAACTTCTTGGAAGCTGTGTGTTCTTGGATAAAGACTTTGTTAACTTTGTGTTGCTTTCACTCAAGATGTCTTTTGAAAACATCTGGAAAATGTGGTTTCCCCAGCGGAGCAGAACATTTGTACGGGGTTACAGCTACACTGCTGCAGTACATCTCAGCTTTAGTACTTGAAAAAGCTGTTGTTTCAAGGGTAAACATGACAAAAATGATAGAAGCGTCGACTCCCATAACTCCCAACGTTTTTGGAATTGTTTGATGAGAAGTTAGACGTCGTTTTTTCGCACACTTGACTTCATAGAAGAGGCAGGGATAGGTGTTGAAAGAAAAAAAGATGTAAGCATTAAAATGAGGGAGACTGGGAGAGACAGGGAGAAGTGCCGCAGGACAGAGGTGGGTTTCAGAGGAGAACACATTCTGAGACAGGGGTGTGAGATTTGGCACAGGTGACGTTTGCTTTTCACTGGGGACAACCACATTCCATATTTATAATGCTTTTTGGGCCATGATCCAAGAGTCAACTTGTCCTTCAAACACTAAAATATTTGTATTTTCTTAGGATGATAACTGTACACTTTATTCGCATTTATTTCACCTGTTACAGGATTTGAAATAAAACACTGAGAGTATCCAACAGTTTGCAAAAATGAAAGAAAAACTTGAGTGTTTTTTAATAGCATACTGACAGCAGAACACACCGGTTTCACATCGAGCTGTGTCAGTGGTACCGTACTGCGCTGTGTAATAATAATAACAACTTCTATGACCAAAACGTGTCAAAGTCAGTGCTTGTGGTTGTCATGCTTGAGCCTGTCTGTCTATTTCAGCCTCATGTCTCTGACACGAAGTTATAATTTTCTGAGTGACAAGCTGAAATACAGACCTGCTACCTAAAGCTTTGTTCGGGTGGGGAGTCGTGGTTGTTACTAGAAGTCTTGCTTGTGCATCAAGGCGTGGAGTCTCTCTCTAAACTGTTTTTTTTAATACTCAACACAAATATATATATTTCTAGTTTGTGTGAAGAGTGGTTTGTTTCAAATATCAGTTATATGGAGGGAGAAAAGCTCATATTAAAGAAATGGAGAAGCTGCTGGGCCGTGAAGTGGAATGGAATCGATAAAGTCAATAATTGCACCACTTGCACAGCACCAGCGAAATAACTGGATCGTCTACGTGACGTGTGGGTTTTTGTGCATATATATGTAGGACACCCCCACCTGTTTATATACAGTGCCTAACAAATGTATTAGACCACCTGTAAAACAAGAAAATGCAAATATTTTAGAAATATTATTTTTATAAAACTTGATCAAAATTTAAAATGACCAAATTAACATTTTTATATCAAAATTTGAACTTGTACACAGGACTGGACAGCATCAGTTGCCCTACAGCAATACAGTGAAAACACAATTAAAAATTTTGGTAGGATACGATAAGATATCATTTCTTCGTTTCACAGTCGAGAAATTCACATTGTTGCAGCAGCACAGAGTCCACAGGTCATTAATGAACGGCAGCTAGTTATCAATATTGTTAATTTAGGGCAGTTGTGACATAAACCTTACATTGCATGGTGATCTTTTACATTTGTTAAGTACTGTATGAAAGCATTAACCATAATAATATCAGCTTTATCAGTGTGTCGAGGTTTTGAAGTAGATGAAAGACCTCCTATAATCTTAAAAGCTAGAGGTTATAGCAAAGGCTAAATTGTGCTTTACGAAAGAAGCAAATCCTCTGTAAATTCTTCACCTGACTTAAGTAATATGGAGAGCCTGGCTACAGCTGCCTGTGATACATTATCACTACAGAAGTATTAACAAGTGTAGCTTTGAAGTCTCAAATATACTCAAAGATAACTTTTGCACATAACCAGATTCTAGAAAACAGAAAAACAAATTTAACTCAGCTGAACCTTAAAAGGGACACAGACTCCATAAAACTTGCAATGTATTTCCCCAAAAGTGCATGTAGTGGTTTCAAGAACATGGGCAAGGCCCTCCCACTCTATCTGCCCTGCTGTATATTTAAGTCTGCTATTTTAAACTGCTTCATACTTTTTCACTTCCATGAAATGAGGGTGGGCTGACCGAGATGTGGTAAGTTCACTCAGAGAAAAGTTAGCCAGGCTTCCTTGATCAAGGTGTCTCACTGACCACCAGGCAAATATGTTTCCTTTTAACAAGTCCTGTGGCTTCTGGTAATGTGTTTCACACTCTGAATCCAGTTGCTTGATAAAACTGGAAAATAATTGCTTGATTTCAGTGACCTCACAGACCTGCTGTTTGATGGGAAATGTAGGTGGTCAGTCCTCAACATTTCTGATGATCTGTGGCAATAAACTGGGGAATGCTGGATTATTTACCACTCGCCAAAGTAAACAAAGAGACTTCCCAAATGGGCTAACAACACCCAGGCACACAGAGATACGAGGAAGGGTGAAGCTTAAAAAATTCTCATGTTACAGGGTGCAATTATTGTGTTTCTATTTTTGACATGAAAGGACTTGGATTCAGATTAAAGGTTTCTTCTTTCTGAATGAACAGGGAGGAGTTGATTAAAGCACGGTGCTCAGTTTACACGCTGTAAGCAGACACTTAATGCTCTCACGGGACCTCTATTTATTCAGTCAATGATGTTTTAAATTATGGGATATGCTGTATGTAGTCACCTTTTTTCAAAAGCATAAGCCTGGGTACCACCCAGTGGCTCCGGGCCTCGAGCCACCCACCCATTCATACATCACCACAAGCGCTACCATAAAAGTCAACACAGCCAGCCGTCATCAGTGACTTGGCAACCCTTTAAAACAAGACAATAAAGGTTCTTTGAGCTGATGTATTCTTGACTACACGGCATACAAACAAGTGAAACAAACAGGGTCCGTTTTATAAATGCTTATGAGGTATTCTCACATCATAAACTTAATAAACTTGAAGCGAGCGCTTTGCTTAGCTTCCCAGACGCTCTGTGAATGGTGGTAGACAGCTAGCTAGACTCTTTATATGACAGTGAATCCATCTACTGACACCACAACACATCAATAACTAAGAAGTTAGAACTAAAAGTTACTTTCGGCTGCTCCTTAATTCACTAGTGGGTAACGCCACATGTTTTGATTTGACAGATTTTTGCTCTAGATGCCCTTCCTGATGCAACCCCAAAGGGGTTTGGTTTGTGATTCCTCCCTGGAACCCGCAGCTATGCGTGAAGCACGTGGCCCTTGACAGTGGTGTTGGAGATGTGGCCTTTGACAGCCCTTTTATACTTGCTGCTAAGCAAAGCAGAAGGGAAGAGGCAACATACAGAAAAGTATGCTATGTCACTGAAACATAAATGAGATGCAGCAGATGAAGAAGAAGGGAATTTTCCTTTGAGCCGGCACAAATTATGGTGGCCCGTTTGTCCTTTGCACGAGGGAGACTTCAGTGAAGGCTAGTTAAAGCCAGTAGGTCCTCCAGCTCTTTCATTTAGCATATGAGTCAGGCATGCTGTGCACACCAGGTTACCAAAATTTTGGCTGTGCATGACAAACGCCACTGACAGGCCTAAAAATGTCACCCTAGTGACAAGTGTGAGTGCCAGCACACTTACGGCTCAATAATCAGGAAATATCGTCTAGTTTTAAAAACCATGGGGAAAAGGGTTCATACAATTGAAGATTAAAGTGAGTAAGTAAAGTTATGCATGCACTAATATCTTTCAGTTCTTGGAGAGTTTACTCGACATGCAGAAAACGCAGAAAAGCAACAATACAGCACAATACCTGCTCGATTTATGATTTACTGTGCGTTCAACTGGACACATCCCAAGTTTGTAGAAGAAATTTCATGTTTTTCTTCATGTTTTTTTTCTTGCAAAAAAGCAGAAGCACTGTACGTTCAGTAGCACCGCGCAAAAACCCAATCACAAACCATTGCCCACAAATTTATCTGGGATTTCTCTTCGGTTATAACCATCATTGCTCAGCGAGCCTTGAACAGCAGTTGCAGTTTAACAGCACTGGTGCATTTGTAATGTTCTTTCCATCTGCTCTCTTTTTCATGTGGCAAAAACAAATGCGCTAATGAAAGATAATTACCCTGTGTTGTTTTAGTGTTTGCCCGTCTCTCAGGAGAGGGAACGAGAGAGAGGAGGAGAGCAGTCTCTCGAGCGTGGAGATGCTAATTGGTAATGCTAATTGCTTCTATTGTGTAATGACGGGGTCAACACAAATCTTTTTTTCAAATGATTTCACATCCTGAACATTCAAAACACACGAAAACGATAATAGATGATCATCACCAAATGCCTGAGTACTTGTAACAATCATAAAATAATAACTTAATGGCTGCATGTCTTCATTGCAAAGTCCTCTAATTTGATTCACTGACGCTTTTCCCCTTTGGTTTCCATTCAGTAAAAAAAAAGATGATTATCCTTTATTGAGCCGTAAACTCTGTTAGAATCTGGCATGCTACATGTTACAAAGCAGGTAAATAAACTGAGTGTGGCTACTCAGCAGGAAAGGCTCCTTGTTTTACCAACCCCAGGAAAATTATGGGCCATCTGATTGTTTTGGCATTTAAGCTTGATGTGATGCCAGTTAGGAGTTGTTTTGGGGTCTAGTAGAGGTAATGTGTAGTTTTCCTCAACACTTTTGTCCTGCAGTTAGAAGGAATACAGAGTAAGTAGACCAAGCTCTCCTGCCTTCACTCCTAATGAGCATTGTCAGGTGGAGGTGCCAGATGGATGCCAAATATCATTCTAAACATTCGATTATTTTGAGTCTTTCGCATTAAAAATAAATGTATGTCTGTGCTTGGGTTTGTAACCTCTGCTCATCTGCTGCACAAGTCAATAACAAAAATGAAAAGGTGCGAAGTAAAGAATTAACCAGGGAGCTCAAGCACCTTTCCACATCACCAACTTCACTTAGGCTCAAACTGCACATCTGGCAACCCTGTTAGGCAGCTGAAAACGCTGAGTGACAGCTTGACCAGCACTGGCCTGATTTTCATTCTATGTGACATTTGGTATACTGCCATGAAGCCTGGAGACTGTCACTTTGGGCAAAGAGTCAGTGCCACTAAATCTGTCATTTGAAAGTGCAAAATATGATTTAAATCTAAAATAAGAGCTTGTTTTTAATATCCTTTAATAGGAAGTGGGTGTACTTGTGTGACTAGAGTGGAAAGTTTGCTCCAGAATTCACACTTGCATGACTGACTCGTTCAAAAAAAGCTTTTTAATGTGACTAGCTCGTCAGCTTCTTCAGTATGTGTGTCTGCGTGTAAACATAAATGTGCATGCATGTGTATAAAATATACACTATTGACTGTTAACTATTTAAATGACGAGGTGAGATTTGAAGTTAGAGACCTGTAAAGGTCACAAGTGCAAAAGGTAAAGCAAAAAGGTTATTCTGATGTGAAATAAGGGACTGGTGAGCAGTTTAATGCACCTAATCCTTGACCACCAGGATATCAATGATGTAGTAGCTCATCCGGCAGGTTAATATAATGCGTGAATCACAGAAAGTTCTAAGCTTTGTTGTCATTGGTTCGCTGTACAAACCAATGAGAATTAAAATCCATGAAGAAGTCAAGGAGGTTCTCAATTAGGCATATTCAAAACAAATGAATCTAATTTCACTGCAATCTGAGTAAAACTCAGTGAGGAGAAAAGCATAAAAATGGGGAAAAGGATCCATTAGTTGGTCATTGTGTTCAATCTTCATTAAAATCTGCCCAGCGCTCTAAGAACAGTAGCTAATTTTGTGAATTGTGGAGGGATGGATGGATAGACACACTGATGGAGGCCTCGCCATCTCATTAACTTCCAGACTTACTTATAACAATTACTCCATTAATAAATTTGTACCCCAAACTCCATCATTTTTTAATAAGATATTAAGAATAAAAGAATATAAGTTGAGCATTAGAAAATAAAGGTAAGCACAAAACATCAGCATACTGTTATTTGTTTATTTCCCGTACTAGAATCGAATTAATTCAATTTAGTTTAACTTTACCATGTGGGTAGTGACCGAAAGGACGAGATCGCGGATACAAGCGGCGGAAATGGGCTTCCTCCGAAATGTGGCTGGACTCTCCCTTAGAGATAGGGTGAGAAGTTCGGCCATCCGGGAGGAGCTCATAGTAGAGCCGCTACTCCTCCACATCGAAAGGAGCCAGTTAAGGTGCTTCTGGCATCTGATAAGGATGCCTCCTGGGCGCCTCCTGGGTGAGGTGTTCCGGGCATGTCCCACCGGTGGGAGGCCCCGGGGCAGACCCAGGACACGCTGGAGAGAATATATCTCTCGGCTGGCCTGGGAACGCCTTGGTATTCCCCCGGATGAGCTGGAGGAGGTGGCTGGGGAGAGGGAGGTCTGGGCTTCTCTGCTTGGGCTGCTGCCCCTGCGACCCGGCCCCGGATAAGCGGTAGAAGATGGATGGATGGATGGATAGTTTAACTTTATTATCACCCACATTAGTGTGGTCCACCCCACCGTTTAAGCACTGCTACATTGGTGGTTTCAGCCCTGTTAAGGTATGTAAGTCACAGTGTTATACTCATTGTGTATTATTCATGAGTCTGTAGGAGGTCAAGGAACTGTATATGTTCTTCTAACAGCAGGAAAATCCTCCCTTTCTCTCTCTGCAGCAATTCCCTACTCATCCTCCCTGAATTTATTATATACATACAAAGTTTGTGTCACAACATCTACTAAGTGCTGACCAGCCAAACTGAACTTTATTTGAATTCACTTACAAAGTTTGCTTTGAACCACTTCCTGGCCAGCAAAGGTGCAAACATGACACAAACTGAAGGGAAGCCGAGCAATCCTAAAGCTTCTTCTGTGTCCACGCATACTTGTCTAATCCCTAATACCGCCCCAGAGTCTCCAACTCGGACACTTTACTGGCCCGTTTCTGAAACGTTAAATTTACGCGCGTGAGCTTTAAGAAGGTTAAAGGGTTCTTTTGAGGAGCAGAGCAATGTTAGCGGTGAAAGACACACAGCCACATCAAGTTCAGCATTTATGATTCATGGCAAGAAGACTGGGGACTATAACAACACACAAACGCTCAGAAAGACGTGCAAACTTAAATGTTGCTTAAAAGTCCATTAAAATCTAAATATATGATAGTGTACCATGTATTCAGTAAGAGCACAGTTATGCTGTCTCACTCCAAGGACTTAAATATATGGCCATACAATGAAGAATGCTTCTTCACCAGTTGGTGAAACTTTGTTGTAACTTTTCATTTATATACATATTTTTGCCACACAGACGTGTCCATACACCCCATGGCATGCCACTCAAGAATAGCCGTTTTTTTTTGACAAGGTAGCTGGGTCAGCATACAGTTTATGAGCAAAGGAGGGAAAGACAGACACGAGAAAGTGTTAGACAAGGTCAGCGAGTGTGAACGCACAGTGGTGAGCGGGCTGTAAATTCAGCAGGTTTAAAGGTCTGCACAGCAGTTTAGTTACTGCAACTATACAGCATGTTGAGTGACATCCTCGAACACAGACCTCCCCACCGAGCCAAACAAAACAAGGTCTGTTCCCTACTGGCAACATCTGACTGACAGAAACCCACACACCTATCACACAATCACACTAAATCAAGCCGCCAATCTCCACGTGCACGCCCACACTCACCCACCTCAACAGGATTCCTCACCTTCATCTTGACACAACGCAGCCAAAAGTAACACAAGTTAGGTCACACATGCTTTTAATGAGGTATGGCAACAAACAGAAAGTATCTCTTCATCAGAGTAAATGTGGTGCATTAGTTAGAAATGCCAACACCAGGCTTAGAGCTATTATATTAAAAGCAATTGATTTATAAGTGCTATAATTTTATTCACTAGAATGAGGTATTTATTTTAAAGGTCCGCTTTTCCTCATAAATCTCGTTGGTGATTTGTGAAGTTTCCCTTATACAGATTTTTGGAGTTTGTATGTGGGTTCTGAATAACTCTGACACACAGACACAACAAACGTAAGAGTGAAGACTGTGTGAGCTCTTTGAGAAAATGACTTTCCTATGAACTTCTGTTCAAAGCAGTCCCAATCACAGGAGTATTTTGTACCGTCCCTCCTTTATCCTAGATTTCTTCCTTCCATGGTCTCTCCCTCAAGACCGCAGGCTTCTTCAGAATAGAGACAATGAGCAAACCACATCTCAAGCTCTTTCACACACCACCCCAACCAGCACCCCGGCTTTTTTTTCCCAGGCCACCAAAAACCGAATTTCTCTTTCTACAACCGTTTTACATACAATAAAGTTGCCTGAAACTTGTCACAAACCTGCTGACTAACACTCAGGAAACAAAACTAAACAACAACAAAAACAACTTTAACTTTATACGATCAATTTTACCCTGTCACAACTTTCGGCTGCAAAGTCTTTCTTCTCTGCTTCAACATCAGAATAAATGCAGACGATTACTCATCCACATCCCAGTTGAGGTGCTGCACTGTGGCACTGCTACATATGTAATAAACCCTACTGAACTCCATACACTACAGAGGAGTCACTGTTTGACAAGGTTTGGGTCCACAGGGTCTCTGTGCAGAGCTGCTGTGGAGATCAATCATGCAGGTGGGAGTAGAGACTAGATTTTCTAATAGAGGGATTCCTCATCCTGGTCCACAAGACTGAGTGCCAGTGGCTTATGCCCTATAAGCAACTGACACTCAGCCTTGTGGACCAAAAGATACATTTCGCTTTGCCTAATGGTGTTTGGAAGTAATTTGCTTGCTTGCCTGTCTGTGGTAATAGCACAAGCATCTGCCCCATCATCGGCCTAGCCATATCAGTGTATTTGTTCAGAACAGAGCACTTCTCAGAAGCAGTGCTGCAGTAAGGAGGCTATCTCATCGTGCATGCATTAGCTTTGTGCAATTACTTTAAAATAAAATAAACTGGCATCAACTGTTGTGATTTCCATATCACATTATCAGACTCCAAAGTTTCCCCAGAATGAATGTTCCTGCAGGGTGAACAATAGAAACCTACTTTTAATATTTTAGCACTCTTCAAAAAAATGTACAATTTTCTATTTTAGGAATCTGTGCTTATGCTTTGAACCAAATCCAAGTTATTTTTTGACAATATTGTGCAGCTTTAGTCTGCCTATGCATTTGTATGTGAGTCGGTTAGACTGTGTGTGTGTGTGTGTGTGTGTGTGTGTGTGTGTGTGTGTGTGTGTGTGTGTGTGTGTGTGTGCGTGCGTGTGTGTGTGTCC
>VURO01003392.1:80886-100154 GCA_015108175.1 Pelvicachromis taeniatus | reverse complement strand
TTTAAAGGCATCTGATATCTTGTCTTGGCTGTTTGGAGGAACTCCTCAATGTCGTAAACATTTGGAAAAAAGACAGCGTGATAAAAGAGAGAGGGGAAAAAAAAAAATCAGAGCGCAGGAAATGTCTTTAACATGTGCGAGAAGAAATGCTGTAGTGCCGTGGGGCCAATTTACCCGAAGCCACCTACTGACCACGAGATGGTACGGATCAGCGAGTTGATACGACTTGACGCAACCAGCACGATTACGACCGCACCTCTCTGTGTGCGTGGACCAATCGCGCCTCACTGATCAGGCGGCGGACGTGACGTTCGTCCCGCACCCCGGCTTCCCACACACTGCTCTCTGTTAACAAGGCCACGCGGCTCAGCGTGTCAATCCCTGCTGTTGCCAGAGTTGTGGAGTACATGGGGAGGCCGATGGAGATGAGCCAATCGGAGACTGTGCTGATGTTTCCTAAGGTGGGAGGCTTTCGGCACATCTCCGTCAAACCTCCAGAGGGGATCTGAGTGACACAATGGTTTCAAAATCATTAGTTTCACAGGATGATGGTGTGTAATGTATATGTAGTCAAGTCAGTGCCGCTTTTGTTCATTTTGTAGACAACTTTGACCTGCAAGCTCTGTGTGTGAACAAGATATGAGGCTCTTTAATGCTTTTACTATTGTTTCATAACAGTTATTACATAGCCATTCCCTTTATTACTTCTTTATTATTTCCACATTTAGCTGGACCATTAAATAGCCAAACAACTGTAATTTGCACTTCACCCCAACAATTGCTTCAAACTGGCCAATTTTCTAGCCTTCATTGTTACATTTCAGGAAGGCCTCACAGCATTTATCTCGCACTAAACTGCATAAAATTGCCCAAAAGTGGACTCTATCGAAACGCTCAGGATAATTATTGTTCCCTTACAGCCATGCGGTGTTGTTTACGGAGCTCTTTGACTCTGAGCTGGTCTATGGTAGACGCCACGTCTTTGACTGGCTGCTCCAGATCCTCCGAGTAACGCTGTACCAGCGGGTGGGGGATGCCGCATCGGCCGTGCTGAAGGAGGGAAGTTATGAGAAAGACATTGAATATAGCTGGAAGGAGAGAACAACACTTTTAAACAATGTAAAGCTAAAACTGAATCACACGAACGTATCATTAAACACCTTCTAAAATCAATAAACAAAGGCGTTCCTGTTCTTTGAAACGTCTGTTCTTTCATTTGACCTTTTAGACAGCTATTCATGCAAATCGCCTCCTCCCCATTTCCAACATCAGTGTCTCATCCAAAGTGTCCATCTGCTCCATCACCAGGAACGTCTGATCCCCTGGGTCCTGTCCTATTTCCTACCTTCGTTCAAAACTCTACTTTGCTATGCTGCTCCATCAAATCATCTCCATCGACAGCAAAAGGCTTTCATCTTCTTTTCCCCCCCTACAATCTCTACTAGCCATGCCCTAACGCCCTCCTTCACTAAAATCTGTAGATATTGATTCACTCATAATCTAAATCATTCATTATGTTACCTAACTGACTTCTGACAGCCCGAGTGAAGCCTCAAGGCGCACTGGCACACGTTGCTACTAGGGCAACAATGCGCCTCTCATGTCTCTGCCAGTCCACTTATGACTAACAGGAATCCAGCAGAGCTCTGCTGTGGTCCAGGGCCCCACTTCTCACCTCATCACTTGATGCCTCTGTTTGCATATGTGTTGTTTTCTTGCCAGTGCTGGGGGCTCCAACATGTTCAAGGGGCCCAGCCTGGGGTCTGGCAAGAGGCAGGAGATTTTATAACCCCGTCTGCCTTCAGTAAGATTCAGGCCATAAACTTAACAGTCTGAACCGCATCATAGTGAGACTCAAGCCACAGTCTTTCCTTCTCAGCTCCAGCATATTTATTATTGCACACACACACACACACACACCCACACCCTCACTCACAAATAAATGCCTTTAGATATAAAACGGCATGTGCACACAACGAGAAACACACAGACTGTAGACTCTATTAGTGTCTATTTTTAAACCAAGTTCCAAAGGCAAGCTGCTGATGTTTTTGCCCTAAACACAAAATTATTTGGATCAGAGCTTCAGTAAAATTATGACTGAGTTAAGTTAGGCATGTTACAATGCTGAACCAAAAGAGCGTGATGCCAGAAAAGTATGGCCTGGAGGTGGTTTGGATTTTTTATAAATCAAATATCTTTTTTGAGCACTGAAAAGGATGTGTTTCTTTTTAAAAACCAAATACCCCATCTCTGTGTGGGTGTGTGTGCGCGCGCACATCTATTATTCAGCACAAAAACTTCAATCAGTCACTGAAGGAAACCAGTTTGTGAGCTTTTTTAATGATTCAATGTCAAACTGTCACCTCTATTTTAATGGTATCTGAACTGGTTATAAATTCATCTATCACCAGTGAAAGTGAAATGTAATTTGTAATGTAAAATATGAGGTAATTTTTCTCTTGCCATGTTTTAGATAATGCTTAACTAACCTTGTCAGAGTAGGGCTCCTCGGTAAGATCAATGCCCTCACTCTGCAGCCGTTGTTCCAGGAGGGTAAATAGATCGGGACCGATCTTGGTATGGGAAAGTTTCCTCGTAACAGCCATCTTGCCTCCAAGATCCGAGAGCCAGGGAGGCTGCACCGCTGGTGGAGTCCCGGATTCCTCGCCAATGGATGAGGCTGATGAGGTGGCACATGGACTGGCTGGAGTACTTGGGGTCTTGGGAGGCAGAGCAGGGGCACTCAGGCCGGGGCTGCGGATTATAGGGCTACTGGGTTGAGAGCGATTGAAGGAATGGGTAGGTGAGGCGATAGGGGATGGGGAGGAGGGAAGGGAGAGAGGGGGGTGACGAAGGCCATTGGCTAGTCTCTCTCTAGATTTCTTTGCAGGCACAGGGGGAGGGATGGGAGGCTTTTTGGGATGAGTCCGGATCACCCTCTCCCCACTAGCACTAGAATCAGGAGGACTTGGAGTGGGGCTGGAGAGGGGCTCTGGAGGGTTGGAGGACATTGATGTTGGACAAGAAGTGCGAAGGCGAAGCTGGGAGGGTACTGGCGGCCTATCCGCCCTTCCTTTAGGACTAACCGTTGGAGTCCCATTTTGAGCTGGAGAAACTGCGTCTCTACAGGGCTTGATGGGGCTAGTTTTGCCTGATTTGGGTATTTCCTTACTAAGCCTAAGCTCCACGCTGAGATCGTTCTTCTGCTCAAAGGTCTGCAGATCTCCCAGAGAGTGGGAGCGCTTCCAGGGTCCGGTGGGCTGCGGTGGACCATCAAGGTCCTCGCAGCTGCGGCTGGCTGGGATCGGAGAGCGTCTTTGGGCTTTTCGCAGCCCGAGCAAGTTGAAGCCCTTAAGGGAGGGCTTGATGAAGAAACTTTTTGGAAACTTTGTGCGCTGATTTTTGCTATTCTGCTGAAGAGCCTCTGTAGAGAGAGTCATGGGCAGTGTTGGGTAATCTGGAGACTGGTGCCCTGCTGAAAAATGACCAGTCGCTTTCCTGCTTTTACCTGCAAAATAAAAATTCTCTCTTAGCTTTGAACTCGCGATAGTTTCCAAGGTTTCTCCCTCTTTACAGTGAATACGTTTCTCACTCTTGCATTTCTCATGGAAAGACTTTCGCTAATATAAATACTCTATTCATGTAAATACTGTGCATGACTCAGCAAGAATGTTCTTTACTGCCTTGGCTGCCTTTCCTCCCAACTGTTTTCCATTTTTATGTCTGTAAAAATTCGGCAGCTTGCACACTGCAGGACTCCAATTTGTCCATTTATTGCACCACAGACATTTGCTGTCCTCTGTGATGACTTTTTGCAAAAATGAAGAAAAATGTATTAGAGGAGTAAAAACATCAATACTTTTCCTGTGGGTATGAAAATGTTTCAAAGTAAAGATAAATAACTTATATAAGCCTCATATCCTTACAACATTAGCCAATCAAAAGCAGACAAAGCTTCTGAAGATGTTCAGATAAACGTTCTCATTCACGAACATTTGTTGGCATTATAGAAATAAGCCCAAACAAAGCTGTCTGCCTGAATGGGGAACTTCAAAAGCCTTGGAACAAAAGTATGAAGTAACTTACCATATATATCCTTTTGTTTACAGAGCAAAATGGATGAATGAAATGGATGAGAGCCACGTAGTGCAACTCAAAGAGTTAAAGCAGTGGAATGACAGGAAGGAGTTCGATAGATGAAATGCTTCAACAGTTCTCATGCGTATCAGAAAAGTTTGCTGACTGACTACGGAGGTTAAACAGGATTGTAAGCTAGACTTTTAAATATAAAACTGTATTATTATGCACGTATCGTTGCATCACTGTGGATTACAATCTCTACATTTAATTACTTCTATATTTGCTGTGACCGCGGCACACAGATGGGAAATAGGAACATGGCTGAACTTTGTTCTGTGACTAATAGATCATCTTTCAAATTATACATGAAATATAAGCTGAAAATGTGTGGTCATTCATTCAGTCATTTTTTGGGGGCAAATACCTTATTGGACTGCACTGATTCCCCCCCTCCCTCCCTCCACCAACTTGTTTTCACACAAAATGCATACAAACATTTTTAATTAACAAAAAAAAGTAAAGTTCTAACTGAGTGCAATGGCCCTGACTCATGATATACACACACACACACACATTATAACTAATATCATTAACCAGCATGAATGTATTGCATAAAATGAATAATAAATAATTCAATGATTAGAGGAAGATCTGCTGCATCTATACAGAGGAATCAGAATGTTAAAGAAGAGCAGACTTTCAGGGCTCTACAGACGTTGTCCCCAAAATTATAAAGTTTAAACGACATTCGTTGGTTGGTTTTGAGTTATCTTCCATTATTAAAATTTAAATACTGCCCTTTGCCAATACTCTAGATTAATAAATATTCAGAAATACTCATTAATATACAATAACGTATTAATGAATCTATTCTTTCTCGTGGAAACACCCTTTAAAAGAAATAGAAACCTTTCCCATTCCCTCTAATAGTAACAACTGCCAACTTTATTTTAATAGAAGTCTTAAAATACCAGATAATTTGCCAGATACTATGGTTTACTCTTAAAAAGGATTCATTCACCTTTTTCTCAAAATTGACCTGATACATACTTAATTATTTTAATTACAGTACTTTTCAAAAGTCTCGAGCCACCACTTTTATCTTTATATTTTGCCCAGAAGGAGCCAGACTTTCTTAGAACTTTTTAAAATGGTCTTAAGCAATAACTCTCCAGGCTTTCTGAAGGTGTTTTTTCTTTGGACATTGACTGTTGTTTTTTTTTGTTTTTTTGATACCTGACCAATTTCAGATTTGTTTTTACTTTTTATATTTTTTGGAGTTTAGAGAGTCAGCCAAGCATTAAAAAAATACCTAAATTGAATGTTCAGGCACTTTGATACTAGCAGCCTGTGTAAATGTTTTGTAGAATCAACTGGTTCAACTTGAACTAACAAAAATGTCAATGATAAAAGTTTGATAGGCATTAAATCAAACTTGGCTCATCTCAGCACTGAATACAGTGTCCTTATTAACCTCCTAAGACCCGAACTCTTTCATGGCATGCATTTTTAATTTCTCTTTGCTATTTTTGGCTGATTGGGACCTGATGAATGTAAAATTCAAAGAATTATCTTTTTACCTGATGTAGTGTCTGAGAAAAATGAGATCCACATATGAGGACATTTGTTTAAATTTCGACAGAACAGTGGCAGTATAATGTCCTCGTAAGTGCATATCAGGCCATTGTAGAGCAAAATTTAGTATTGTGGTCTAGACAACCCAAAATGTGATGTCCACATATGTGCACGCTGGGTCCTAGAAGGTTAAAAAAAAAAAAATAAATAAATAAATAAGGAAACTGGACAAGTGTAGGACACAAGAAGTGGCAAGCCCAAAAGACTGTGTACAGCAGAAGGATAGTATCTGAAAATCATGTCCTCAAGATATCCAGCAAAGACCTGACACAGGAACTGAGATGCATCAGGGATCTTATGAATGGATTAAAGCACTGTCTGATTTAGGCAACAGCTTCATTTTTCAGCATTTCAGTGATCGCAAACACACCCAATGAAACACTATCAATCATGGATTGGCATCCCCAGAGCCCAGACCTTAACATTACTGAGGCAGTGTGGGATCATCTTAACAAGACTGGAACAAAAGGCAGCGAACATCCAAAGAAGAACTTTTAAAGTCCTTCAGGAAGCCTGGAGAACGACTGACGACTGACAATAATGACAAGAACAGCTTCTCTAACAGAGTTCAGGCTGTGTTCAAGAATAAAAGCAGCTATATCAAATTCACTTTAAAGTTTTTTAGAATTATTATAAGGCAAAAGCAGTTTGTACAACGTATTTCCACATATGTTTGCACATATTTCTATAAATCACAGCATCTAGTTCCTGGCAAAATATTTAAAAACAAACAAAGTGGCCAGCTCAAAACTTTAGCACAGTATTGAATGTTGCATGAGAAAATGTGAAAATGTAGTATCAGATCTAAGCCTTAATAATAATAATAATAATAATAATAATAATAGCATTATATAATACAATACTAATAATACAAAATGACTACTTTTTTTTCTTACTGATTTGTACAGATAGCACAGCTGATGAGCCCTAAAAGTACAAGAAGAAATGCAGAGTGTTTACTAATTGTTAAGGATCTAGTTTGTGAACAGCGTTTAGAGGCATGAAAGGAAAAAACAGACAGGCAAAAAAAGGCGAAACAGAAATCAAACAAGCAGCACCAGAGTCCTTTTTTAATCAGAGAAGTGGTTTTATTCCACAGCTTAAATGTCCACTGTTGCAGGCTGGAACAGTAGAGGTTTAAGCTTTGCTTTGCTCTTCAGCCTTAACAACATATATGAACATAAAAGGGAAACCAGTAGCTACCCTGGGGCCATACAGATACAGAAAAAAAGCAGTAATTGATGAGTGTTTGACCTGTTAAAATGATTCTGTGTGTGGAGGAAGAATACAGTCTTTTGCAGGGGCCAGTCTCAACAAGTGCACAATCAATCGGAAAAATGAGACCCCAAACCTCTAAGCAAAAACCACAAAACTGCACTATAGTTTGAAAATGTTTTCATCCGCATCATTTTAGGCACATACTGAATATGACTGTGCAATATGGTCGCCATAAACAAAACAAACAAAACAATGAAACAGTGACGATAAGATGAGCCGGCAGCTGTGATCTGACCATTGTATTTGTCTAAATTTCAATCGGCTGAGAGAATCAGCACTGCAAGAAAGCTCAAGTGTGCACTGGCAAACCACTCTGCAAGTTTATATCTGCATTAACAGAAATACTCTCTGAGCTCACAATCGTCTTCCTCGTATCCACCTACAGGCCTTGCGCCCACAGGTGAGACCGTTGGGAAGCAGAGTCCATGAGTGGGCAGTGACTTTGTTCTCTTCAGAACAGTTTTGTGCATCGGGGAGCACGTCCCCCTCTGTGTTCCCAGTATTGTGGGGTGGACTAGGCTTAGTAGTCTGGGGCTTGGCTCCTTCTCAGTTACAACTGGACTTTGGCACTGATGGTAAAGAATGCCTATAAGATGAAAAGAGTGGTGAAGAAAGTAGAGTGCAAGCACAGTAAAAGTGTCTGAAGTGAATAAGGGCTTTGTAAAGATCGGGGGAAGGTAAGGCAGATAGGGTGGCAAGAGGAGCTTTTAGGTAGATGCTAATTCAAAGGAGTGAGATGGTCAGGGTTTAAGATGCAGTGCAATACAAGTGATGGAGCAGAGGTGGAAGTCCAGACAGGAAAAGGGCAAAGGAGTCACTGTGGTACTAAGTCTAGGCTACAACAAGAATAGGCCTTAGTTAAGATAACACACAGTGAGCTTTGGGTAATGGTAGTATAAACTAAGCAAAGCAAGCGTTACCATTCTCCAGGTTCTCATTGCTCTCGTAGCACCCAGAATCCCGTGGGGAGTCTCCAACTATGCTCCGACCCTCCAGCAGCAGCTTTTCCTGGGAACCTGACATTCCACTGCGCTCTGGATCGCTGCTACCTGCTCACAGAAAATCAAAGAAAGGCAAATGATTTCTTTGTACTTAAAAATATTAGCTCCTCATAATACATATTAGTCACTTCCTTCAGAAATCTGTTGCTGCATAAATATCAACATTTATATTTAAGTTTGTCGGGTTTCCTTCACTGCTATCCTAAAAACTCTGGCACATAGCAACATTGTGAGGTTACATGAAGATGTCTTTGTTTAAAATAAAAAAAAAAATACAATCAAAAACATGTGCTGAAGTCTACTTACTATCATACTCCTGTAGCAGCTCCACTGCTGTGAGCAGTACAGCTCTGTGCTGAGGATCGCTGATGTTCAGTTCATCCAAGTCCTCTTCTTCCAGCAACTTGAACGTGTCCAGGTCCTCGTAGCCGTTGAACAAGAAAGTAGGCATGTAATCCTATTCAAGAGAAAGCAACAAGCTAAGCTCGAGGGTGTTTAAAGGCTAAACTAAAAAAAATGTAGCAGACTAAAGAAAAATACACTGATCTGAGTCACACGACAAGTTCCCAGGAGCAGAAGCATAAAATTTACCAGGTAAAAAAAGGAAAAATTAAAAGAAGTTCTGTACAACAGATACTTTTCATCTGCTCATAATTTCCTGTCCCCATTTTTAAACTGCAGGGCAAAATCTAAGCTGCTATTTTGAAATTTTAGGTGCCATGTAATCACATTAAGCCACAGCTAATTCTGTTATGGCTGCTAAACTGTCAACACATTTTTAATATAGCACAACATTTGCAATAGTGACAGATACATGAAAACAAAACAAAACAAAAAAACATAAAAAGTTGTAGCAGTAGTATTCGTGAGCTAGCATCACCATCCTGGAGAACATGGCTAGCTGTGACCAAAATGGCAAACAGGATTTTGAAAAGGAAACCAACACACGTGGGAACAAGTGAAGAGTTTCATCAAAATACTTCTCAACCACAGATGGCAATGTATTACACACCAACACAAACACACACTAA
Organism: Pelvicachromis taeniatus; assembly: GCA_015108175.1. Classification (NCBI taxonomy): domain Eukaryota; kingdom Metazoa; phylum Chordata; class Actinopteri; order Cichliformes; family Cichlidae; genus Pelvicachromis; species Pelvicachromis taeniatus. Next base: position 91,126 of record VURO01003392.1, on the reverse strand, counting down.
AGCAAGTCACTCAAACCACTGTGTTATCTGAAGTGACACACAATGAAAGTTTTTTTTTCCATTTTAGGATACACCCCCCCCGTGTGAGCGCAAAGTCCCCTGACAGCAACACAACCGCTTCCACTTTGAATATCGCTCGGTTCCACGCCTGTGCGACCCACACGTTTTTGTTGGACAAATATTGAGACCGTGTGTCATGAGCAAGACCATCAATTACAGCGCTGGAGTCCACAGCAGAGAACTAGGTTGGTCTGCCCCGTTTCTGCTGGATGATGCGGGACTAAACAAAGGACCACCAACTAACACAAACACAGGCAGCTGGGCTCGTCTCATTCACCAATTTCTTTGTGTTTTTGTGCCAGCTGAAATATGTAAACACGCTCCACATCCGAAGACTATTTGGCCCGAGCCCACTGGTGGAAAACAACAGGGGTGAGGAGATTTACACTTCAGTTACAGAGAGGCCCTGTTGAAATCTGATTTTCCAGTATAACCAAATGTTGGCCAAGCAGTTCCAAAAACACAAAGTAATACTACCACTTTGGCCTGTAACAGCTCAATTTTAGATTATTTAGTACTCAGCCTGTGGAGATCAGTTTGTGCTGGGATGGACACCGCAACAGAGGAAAACCTGAGAATGGCTGGAACTATAAAAGATTACTGAGGCATTCACTACAATTGATTTACAATCTAGTATAAAACTGTCTGCCAAAAATGATCTGAAGATACTAGATTACTTTGTCTTTTTTCCTTATTCATTTACCAACTTTCACTTTTTAGATTTCTATCTTTTGGGCTCAAGATGACATGGCAGGCTAAAAGGATAGATCAAGAAAAAAGTTGAGCTTGAATTTATTTCTCACATTTTCTTTGCCACTGTGGCATGCACTGTGGTTGTATATCATGTTTAACACCCTTTCCCCACTACACGAATCTGGTGGAGACTAGGAGGACATGAGCACGCTGATGCACTTATAAGAGCCAGATTCACAGCTTAGTAGCATTAATCTTTAATCTGTGGCTTGGCCACCAAATTGGAATGGGATGAAACAGACAACGCGCAAAACTTCTCTCTATTTGGGGAAGTGAGGCCTGCTGGCTGCCCGAGTGGGAGGAGATGATATCACGCGCACAGCGATGTGTAGGTTTTGATGAAAGATGCAAACTATTTGTCGGGGTGTGGCTGTCACAGAGTGGGTGTTAATGTTTATGCGTCAGTGGCAAATCAAACATCCAAAGCTGTGCAGCCTGTAATTGGACATAGTATATTTATCTCCGCTTGTCTGCAAATGTGCTTGAGATATTGGCCCAACGCCGTATTTTCATTTGCTTTTACCGAAGTGCCAGATGGGTGGGTTTTCATATCGAGTTAAGACAACCGACTGATTGCAACCCGTGAACGTAACTTTTTACATTAAAGCTACTTCATTTTCAATACATGGCAAAATCTGGCATGGCTGGTAATGTACCTTGAGATCGATGCGATCCAGTAGCTCTTCCACTGAAGTAGGTTTGGGTGGTCGGCCCTTCCTCCTCCTCCGAACTGGCCTTTTGGGCTTCTCCTCTTCTTCACTCAGCACATCCACATAGATGAACTTGAAGGTGCCTACTTTGTTGTTCAGCAGGCCCATCCACGTTCCCATTGGAGGCTTGCTGATGATGTCAATCACATCCCCACGCTGGACAAAAGATAAGTTAGCTGAGCATGACATTTTAAATTTGACCCTGAGGTTTCAAACCGCTTTGGCTGATAGAGGATTCAATGTCTCTGTGAGGGCAAGGAATATGCTGAAAGCCTATTATTACATCTGTAAATAGCTTGTAGTAGAAAAATGTTCAGAGTTACAAGGCAGCATGCAGTATTGTGCAAAAGTCTTGAGTCATCCATCCATTGTGTGTTTTGTTTGTGCTCATTCCCACGCTGAAAATAGAGCAGATGCTTTCCCAATGGTACTGCACGGTGAGTCATAATAGGGCTGCAGTTTTCTGCATGCATAATTCCATCAATTGAGACAAGATGGCAAACACAACTGTCTAAAATGCAGTCGCAAACCATCACACCTTACTGGCAGAGCCATGTCTTGGCTGGATTCTTTCCTCCTTCTTAAAGAAATGACTTTAAGCTACTGTTCATGTGCTGTAGATATTTTATTTAGTCCTGATATTTCTTGTGTCCTCCACTTGAGCAATTTCCTCTTTTTTTTTTTTGACACCATGCCGGGATATGCCAAGATAATAACGCTTTGGAAATCAGCTTGTTCGGGCATAAAATACTGTGTTATTCATGTCAAACGCTGAAACTCGGACTCAGCTACAAAAATGAAAACACATTTTGTGTTATTTAAGACGGGCTGTTAGTAACAAAGTGTTTTAAGATCCAATTTTAACACTCGTTCAGTGGATGAACGAGTGTTAGAAGCAGTTTTAGACGATCCGTAGGTCAGTGTTGAGTTTTAAAACAACCAGCAATGACTAGACTAACACTAGACTCAAAATAAGAGGAATAAACAGCCACTCATTCTGTCCAAAGAAACATCTTCAGAGTGTCTGGAGAACTACTGCTGAAGACCACTCTAAAAAATTTAAATAAAATCTGGCTCCATAGTAGAAAAACAGAGATATGAGGGGTGGCTCAAAACGTTTGCACACTACTGTCACTGTCCAGTAATACCTTCAGTTTGAGGGAGTCCGTATCGTAGGGGCTAGGAGTGAAGTCTGTGTGGACTCTGGCACGGCCACAGAATGGTCCTCTATAAGGAGGCTCCTCGTCATCGCCATCCTCCGACTTCACACTTTCTCTGTTACTGGCTGATGAGTCGGTGGTGCTCACCGTCTGACCACCTGAGAAGCATAGAGGCAAAATAACTAAAAGCTACAAATAAAAGTGCAATAACCATGATAATAGGTAACAGGTAGCTTTACTTTTTACAGTGATTGAAACTTTAAAACTGGGGTTTCATCACTTGTATTACAAACTATTGGAAAAACAGCACATTTCCCTCTGATTCTGAGCGAAGTGTGTTGAAATCATGTCGACGTGTGGGAATATGAGAGCTAAGATTTCCTGTCTAATCATTACCATATGCTTGCCTGTGTGTCTGTTCTGTGGCTCACTGAAACTTGGCCAAGTCTTCATTTTAGTCACAGCTTGAAGTGATGCAGGGTTATTTTTTTTTTTTGTTTTTTTCACAAAAAACACAAGGTTGAAGACTCAAAATAATGTAATTAAATGAAATAGCTAAAGAGATTTTTTTTTAAAAACAACAACTTGAAAACTCAAAGGCCACAACACATGAATCAGCTGGTAGGTCTGGGTGTAATCATGCCTAATAATCATAACTGAAGCAGAGAAGAACCAGCCAGCAGCTAATGCTATAAGCACCACCTAGTGTTGTGGCTGCCTCAAAACATCCATTTTTTTGGTAATCTACGCAAATGCTTAAATTGTCCTTATAATTTGTTGATTTGAAAGAACCTAAATACTGTTTTTATTCAGAATCTGGGAGGAAAAATTTGAAAGCAGCTGTTTGCAAAGTCAAACCCTTGTCTGAATAATGGTTCTTTTAAAAGAAGTCTTACTCATTGAACTCTGTCCGCTGAGTGAACTACGCAGGCTTTCCACAGAGCCTCCGGCCTTAAGCTTCGGTTTCTCGAGAGAGTCGGTGTCAGGCAGAGGGGATTGTGGAGAACCAGGGGCTGCATCTGGACTGGACTAAAAAAACAAATGGAAAGGGGAGATCCAGATGTGTAACGAAGAAAGAGAAAGGCACAAAGGATTTTGCATTCAAGAGGTGAAAGCATGTGAGAAACAGCAAGTGGACATATAACAACAACAAAAAGGAAATTACGTAAGGGAGACCATCACAGCTTGCTTAAAATGCAGGTCAGGGTATGACAGGCGGTGTCAGCACTTTTCTGTTTAAGCCATTAATGAAATTTTTTAGCAGCTAGCAGTATTAGGGGTTAAACATTTGCGTGTGTTAGAAAATGTTTAACCCCTAATACTAGGGGTATGAACCATTAATTTATTCACACACAACTGAATGATACAATTTAATCGATCCATTAAACATAATGACAATAGCAGATGAGGAATATGTTAGCAACAATGAGATTAAAAACCTTTTGATTATTGGTCAAGTCTTCTCAGCTAAGCTTTGAATGTCTAAAAACAATAAAAACATGACATCTGCACCGTCACTCAAATGTTTAGAGTCGCTTGTTTTTGAAAGAAAACTGATTAATTAGAAAGCTGTAAATATCAGCCTCTGGTTCTTAGCTTTAGCCATTTATGATTTCTAAGAGGATATATCTGTGCACGTGTACAGAGACCCATTTTCAGCTGGCATCACTCCCATGCTCAAAGTGTCACACTGTGTTCCTAGTTAAAGTTTATTATGTTAAATGGCTGATTGATTATTAAAAACAACTTCTTCTGTTACCTTAGTGCAGGTCAAACATCAGCCTTGATGAATTTGATTAAAATTTATTTGAAAAACAAACAGATTTCTAAATGAAGGTCAACTTTGGAGCAGTGATATACGTTTTTAATGTAGTGTCTAATAGCAAGACAGGTCAACGTTTGCCGTTCCGTGTTTCAGAAATCCACTAGGTGGCACTGTGGTTTATCAAATGGCTGACAAACTGTGACATAGCGATTCATTTTTCTTCACTCCTCCTTGGCCAACATCTCCATGACTCAATGTGAGGATATCTGGGTCACTTTGTTGAGACTACCATGACAAGCGGATGGCCAACTGTGTGTTAATGACACGTACTATGAGGTGACATCAAACTGTGAAGCTGGAGAGGCCACTGGTAAAGTGAGCAGATGCCCAGAAAATGTAGGTCAGTGCAGAGGAGACTATCCTTTTAGATTCACATACTTTAACTCTCCATCTCCTAAGTGCTTGCCTGAGGGAGGTTTGCATCACTCCCTGAGCTCAACTTGAAGCAAACACCCCACCCAAGACACTTAGTCCAGAAGGGGAACAGCAGAGAGAGAAATCCAAATGTGACTTAGTGCTCTCTGTTTATCTTGTAACTAACATAAATACTCCCACCCAGCCACAGCCGATGGACAGAATATGCAGCTTGCTCTGCAAACATCCTTTAGATGTGTACATGATAGGACTTTTTAAGCTTTATTTTCAATACTAGGCTAACATGGCAGGAAAAATAAGGCCAAGATAGGGACAAATGAAGCACTCAAAAACTGCGTCCACATCTATGTATATGTTACATTTATGTCAAACCTGCTCAGAAGGAGAGCTGCTGTACTTCTTCGACATGCGCTTCCTCATTGTCTCTTTCACTGACTTGACTTTCTTGCCCAGTGAAATCCGAGACGTAGTGGGGGATTTGACCACTTCTCTGTATATTGCCTCCTGCTCTTTACTCTGCGATCACAAGAAAGAAAAGCGGAAGCAGAAAAAGACGGAAAGACAGATGAGAGGAGATGGGAATGAGACATTATAGATTGCACAGGGTACGACAAAGACCGAGAGCGATCACAAAAACAAAAGGGAAATCGGCACGATTAAGCGTAGCAGGAGAGTTCAGCTCGTGCTCTTCTGTTTTACAAGATGTTAACACTTACATTGGCATCGTTGCCTGCGTTGACCACATGGAGGGAACGGTTGGACAGGTCAAAGCCTCCAAAGCTGCATGTTCTCTGAGGGAGAGCCAAAACACAATCAAATGAGTCACACTTACCAGGCCACGATACAGAACTTCCCCATCCACACCCAACGAGTCAACTCACAGTGATTCATGCTCGGCACAACACGGCAGCAGTTTGATTAATGCGCATGGATGTATGGTTCGCATATATGCGAGGGCATGATGTCATATGGGACTGCAGACAGCCAACAGACATGATGTAACAAACTTTTATACGAGCTCCTCTTTAAAATTGTGAGTTATTGCTTGGTCCCAGTCAAATGAGCTGTTATATTGTCGGCTCCTAAAGGTCCCCGATATGCTTGGACAACATTAAGTTTTTCTTGATGTGGCTAAGCTACTTCTACATATATATTATATATTCTTTGCTTCTCAACCCAATGCAGCGGGCCATAGTTAGCAAACATGCACAACATATAGAGCCAACAATATATTAGTCTCGATGGAAACATTTTCAGAAAGAGCTAACTGTTTCTGCTGAGAGGACAGAGAAATATGGATTTTTTTTCCCACCAGAGATCAAAAACAAAATAAAGGCAGACACAAAAGAGAACTTTGACACATAAAGAAAGAAAAAAAATCATTCTAATTGCTAAGCTGAACTGTAAACACAAAAATGGAGACACAGACGTGCACACAAAGCATCTGCCAACAACGCTCACAGTTCAAGTGGGGCACGTGATGATATTTCCCTTTTGCTTTCTGAGCAATTACAAAACTGCTCAGCTCAACCTTGAACAAGTGGGCGAGCAGTGCACATTAAGAAAATGGCCTTTCTACTTTACGTTTAATGCTGCGGTCAACGTCACAGCTTTCCAGCAAAAACGGTTTGGAGAACAAACCTGTTGCAAAGATGCTCATAAATAAGCCGGAATGTGATGGTGATGTTCAATGGAATGGACATGCACCCAGATAACAAAAAGAAGATGTTTCTCGCAGATAATTACAGAAAAAGAGAGAGAAGAAAAAGAAAAATCACATCTGCAATAGGCACGGGCCAAAAAAGAAGACGAAAAGCAAAAACAGAAATAAGTGGATTCAGAGTTTTTGGATGAGAACGACCTCCAGTGACTTCACTAGAACACGATAGGATTCAGGTACCCTCAAAGCTGCAGGATAGCTCTACTATATCTTTACCCTCTCTATGTGTCACTATTTCTGCTGGTATACACAGATAGCTGACTGCAGCACAAAGGCAGAATTTTTACTTTTTCTGGTTTTCGTGGTAAGCTTTACTGGCACTTTGTTTAGCAGTTAGCAAGTGTTTGCAGACAAGGTGGCATTTTCTATACAAACTGCAGGCGACTGCAACCGTCTTTGCGAGCAATTTCACCTTAGTGACACTCAGGAACCTCCTGCAACCACTCTCCAACAAGTTGAGGAATAAACTTTTAGTTTTTTCCATGCAACCGGTGGTTGTATCGTGTCCAATATGGTGGACAACTTTCGATCAATGTACAAATAACCTCATCACCTCACATGAAAAACTTTTCATTACTTTTCATTACTCACTACTTTCATTTGGGTCAAAGTCAAAAAAGTCACCACTTTTTTTTTTTTTTTTTTTTACAATCACTGTATGATGAATAAGGTGTTCTGACCTTTCCATCGTTTTGTTGCTATTCACAGCCTTATAAATTTGCAAGATAATAAGCATGGCGACTATTATGTCACCCAAGTTCACCCAATGAGTCTACTCATTCAATACGTCTTTCAATGTTATGTGCTGCAGTTGTGAGGATGAGCAGCTCCGAGCTTGTATCCCTGCACCCACAGGGATCAGTGCGACTACTGATCTGTAAGTGCACGTGTTATTTAGGGATCTGACATTTATAAAAGGCACTTATAGAACCTCTGCTGTAACTTAACCTCCCAAGTGGGGCACCGCGCTTTCCATAATCATTTCATATTCAGCTAAAATAAAAAGGCTTGAAGGCAAAGGCATTCACTTAAAGGTCACTGAAGATGGCATTCTTATAAGGGCAGTTAGGTCTGTCACTGATATGCCAGCTTTTGATGTTTTCAAGATAAAAGAACTTGTGCAATACTTGTATGTTTCCACACACACTATATTAAATGGGTACGTTTAATATAGGGTATGTAACAGTTGACCTGTTATCCTTTTTGTTTATGTTTGTGTGACATTCACCTAAAAACCTCTGGGCTATTCTGCAACTTTGAAGCACACTGAGTCCTTCTCACACGAGGCGGCCGATTTAAACCTGTAGACCTAAACTCACAGACTTCTGCTGGATGCGCAAGAGCACACGCTTGGTGCAGCGGTCCACGCTGGCCGCCCACTTCCTGTCCGCCTCACGGTCCTCCTCCAATAGACAGCGCCGCTCAGCGCGGCTGAGTGTAACCGGGCGGACCAGCTGGGCCCAGTTGAGGTGACCGTACAGGCTCCGCTCTACCACATAGGTGATGTTGAGCTCACTGACTGCTGTTCGCCCACGCAGCCTGCGAGAGGGGAACACCCAGCCCCCTCCCCCACTTCCAAAAACCTTTGATTTGGATACATCACAGCGGACGGGGGAGGATGGGGTGACTGACAGGGGGGAAATGGGGGACTTAGCATTGCGCGAGCGCTGGTACAGGAGGTGCTTGGTGGAGTATGCATAGTTGGGATCGGGTTTCCGGTGCGTCCAGCTGCCATGGTGCCGGCTGGCAGGTTGATGTTTGGGGCTGCCTTGCGGACCATCATCCAGGGAGATCAGAAGGCGGGACTGGGAATGGGGTTTGGGGCGAGGTTTAGTCAGGCCATAGAAAGCATACAGGGCCTCGTTGCTACTTACCCCATGGGAGATGGAGTTCAGGGCCTTCCTCATCTCGCCATCAGTTGTGGAGCGTGACAGCTTTCCATCATCGTCCAATCCACACCCATCGAGCTCTGAGAAGGAGGAGCCACTACCCGTCACACCGGGAATGGAGCCTCCCAGGGCAGTGGAGCCCGCTGGGGTCCTCCTGGGGGGCCGGATAAGACCGTGGGTACTAGAAGACTTATTGAACGTTTTCACCAGCTTGTGTCCAGACCAGGTGTCCAAACTGCTGGAGGAAGGGGAGGTTGTCAGGCCATCTGTGTCTCCATCCAGAGAAAGCTGGTCATTGGTGAGTGACGGCAGAGAAGCCTCCTGGTGTAAAGGGGGCTTCTTTAGAACCCCGGTGTACAGAGCGGTGTTGTCCTCACAGGTGGGAGGCGACTCCAGATTCAGAAAATCTAAAGAAACACAGTCAGTCAGACAGTTTGTTACCCAGGAGGGTTAGACAGGAAAGTCTGTCTCTGAGTTAGCTACCCATCAAAAAATTTACATTCTTAAAATCTGATAATCAGGAAACCCCAAAAACATGAAACCACCTACAGCAGGTATTCATTGAAATTAATGTAAAATCCAATTACATTAACATTATTTAGCTGGTTGCTGTGTGTAATAAATCATAAAGATAATCAAATCAATCAAATAAATATATTGCTGCCAGACAGAATCACAAACCTTCGGAGGCATGTTTCTTGCCCTCCTCCACCTTGATGAGTTTTTTCCTGACCCGCCGTGTCGAGTTAACCAATTTGTGAAGCCTTTTGAATTTCACAGAGTCCTCTGATTGCTCATCATCTGACTGTTCACGAGACTGGTGGAGAGAGAGTGAGAGAGGGCTGATATTACAAAGAAGAAGACAAAAAAAGGGAGGTGCGGTCAATAAAAAGCAAAGAAAAAAAAACTGAAATACATAAAGGAAAAAAAAAGAAAAAAAGATCACACTGCGGAAAATTTCTTTCCAGTTCAGCATAACAATTCATGGTTGCAGTTGTAACAGAAACAGGTGGTTTAAAATGATTGGGCAGAGAAGGTAAAACACTTGGATGAATATGCTTTGAGGTTTTAAGAGATCTGCTACAATGCAACAGATTGTGGAGCTCTGTTTAGGATGGGGACAAAGTTAGTGAGGTGAGGGATGAAGGATTGGAAGGATGGTGGCACACTGCATTGTGTGAAGGTCATATTCAGTTGAGGCATGAAATGCACTAAAAACAACAGACCAGGTGGCATGTGATCTGAACGAAGTGGCACAACCAAACGACGTAATCAATCAGTATTTTAAAAAATAGGTTCTTTAAAGTTATGTTGCCTTCAGAGACTTGCTGTTTCTGAGGAAACCAAAGGACACTATTTAATCAATATCACACACGAACACACACACATACACAGACAAACACACACACGTTTTTTTTTAATCTAATTTCTATTTAATTTTACTTTTTATAGGTTGTTCTCAGTGTTATTCAAATTATTTTTGTTTTTTTACATTTTTATTAGCATCATTACTTTCACAGAAGTTTCACTGCTGTTTTGTGATGATGACCGCTACGATTACGAGAAAGAAATTTCCAAAACCTGGGACAAATAAAGCATTGCTTAATTTGCTTTGTGTTATCACTGTCATGGAAAGATGTTTGCAGCTCACATTCAGGTTTGCAAAAGGACAAAAGTGCACATAAACAAGCATATCTTTAAAAAAAAAAAAAAAAAAAAAAAAAAAAACAACAAAACAAAATAATCTA
>VURO01003392.1:63332-75509 GCA_015108175.1 Pelvicachromis taeniatus | reverse complement strand
CAAAAAATTTAAACATAAAAAAAATAAAATAAATAAAAAAGAAAAAAAAAATAAGTAAAAAAAAAAAAAAAAAAAAAAAAAAAAAAAAAAAAAAGAAAGAAAAAAAAAAAAAATGGTAGAAAAAAAGAAAAAAAAAAAAAAAAAAGGGGGGGGGGGGGGGGGGGGGGTTAGTAAGAGTAAGTCATTTTAGAAAGCTAGAGCTGTTGAGGGAACATGGAGAAAGGGAGGGTTTAAAGGAGATTACAGCCCATCAGTTGTTGGGACATGAGGGTCGATGAGGGAGGGGATAAAGTGCAAGACACGACGCGGGAGGTTCCTACCCGAGCCAGAGCTTCTTCTACGGTGATCATCTTCTCTTTCACCATCATCATCAACTGGATCCGCTCCTCATCACTCATGGTGATCTCACTGGCCACGTAGCCAATATCTTCTCCTGATTGTGGTAAAGACCAATGAGCAAAAAGGAAAACATGGAAGCAACAAATATTCGGTGAACTGAATGTGTAAAATAGAGCTGCGCAAACCTTTGGATGTCTGTCGAGCAACGGGTTTGTGCTGAGATTTGCGGAAGTTCTGCCAAAATGATTTGTTCTTCTTCTTACTGTCCCATTTACCTTAAAGGAGGAAATAAAAGATGAGGTTACACATAAGCAAGAAAACATGATGAGCGTGAGAAATACACCATACCTGGTTTTACACTTTACTGTTTCAGGAACACAGGAAAGAAAATGCAAGGCTGAGCGCTTCAGTATCAGCGTTTCAGTGCTTTACATAAGCAAACTAGGTGAGTCAAAACAACTCAGTTATTAAATACTATAAATAATAGAACGTTAATCCTGTAATGCACGTTCATTAGAATTATCTTTGTATCAAAAGGTTTTCACCAAAGGTGAAAGAAACTTGACGATCCCACAGTGACATCATCAGGATTTACCTTCTCAAATCTGACAAACCTTCTCCTGAGCACAGAATCTAAAATGTCATAAGAGCGCTCATGGAATGTGTTTAACTCTAAAATGTTATGTGTTTGCTAAATTAATTCATGTAAAGCTAAAATGCAATATTACACCTCATTCAAACTTCTACTGCTTCATCGTCCAGACCTGAGAAGGTGTGAATAAAGACGTAGGTATGATGCTGGTTTTAGGTGTAAGAGATCCCATTTATTATATATTATCCCATAAATTATCCTATTTATGCTTCCACTCTGCTTGATATAGGACATGTAAAATGACATTGGGGGTCTACATAAACAGGTATTTTCTCTCACCTACATAACCAAAATCTAAAATTAAAGTGCTAAAAATAGAAAGGAGATTATAATGACCTCAAAAAAAACGAAAAGAAAAAAGAAAAGCATCAAAAAGTGGTGACTATCCCCACAGATTGAGCCCAAATACAATGCAAACGCTTCTGCACTGTTACCGGAAGTCCAGTTAGGTTGTAACGGGTGTAACTGTATATTGACTTAAAATCTATTTACCTCCAGATCCATCTTCAGAGCTGGACTTGTGAAGGGACATTCTAAAAGAAAACACAAAATATCACTGTTTAAAAAAAAGAGAAATGTCCTTTCTCACCATTTACAATGTACAATGTCTTTTCTAATCTCAATGAAACACAAAAAAAGGTACACTGATGCTCAGCAACAATTATAAATGTTCAGGGAGTGAACCTGCATTTCTGCATATTCACCACTTGGGGTCAGTGATGGTACTTGGTGGTCTAGTGATTTAGACCAGGCTCCTGAGGCTTGAGAGGGACGGTGTGGAAATGAGACGCGGGTAACAACACCCCTGCTGCAAGACCAAGTGGCTAAGATGAAGATGGCCGTAATACAAAAGTGTTTAGGAGCAGTACAGAATACAGGAAGGTCAACAAGATGAATGGAAGAACAATCATTTAACAGCGGTGCGCAGATTGAAGACGGAAAGTAAGGAACTGAGGAAGAGAGAAACAGAAGGAGACAGAAGGAGGAGGAGGAGGAAAAACCACAGGGCAGACTCAGCCTGTTTGTGTTTCCACTTCCCTCCACAGGATAGTCACGAAAAAGAGAGATGGGAGACTCAAACTTAGGGCATAAGAGAGATCGAAATGGAAAATGTGTGAGTAAAAACAAATACCCTGATGTGTCTCAAAAAACAATTTTAAAAGCCTCTGGTAAAACATGAGCTGCGGTCTTCTGATGAAAAAGCCACGTATGAGCAACCTCTCACCATTTTCTAGAAAGTTCAGCAGCATGTTGGATCTCAGCTGACTCTCCCTTGCTCTGGAGAAGATGACAAACCACATCGAGAATTCTACATCTGTCTTAAGGGTTGTGGATAAAGCTTCAAAGTCGTGCTGAAAACTTCTCAGAAGCAAACCTTATATCTTTGGAAAAAAGACTGAGTTTTCACGCAAAGTTTTCAAAATAAAGGCCCTGTGATAACACTGTAAAGGTAGCTGTATAATAATGTGGGAGTGATAATGAGTGGTGCTGGCCGCTCACTGTAAGCTGTTCTTTCAGTTAAATGGAAATAAATCACAGGGGGAACAGAGTACCTTAAATTTATCCAGCCGATAACCTAAGAGACTTATTAAGCTAATCTCTCTACTAAAGGTATAACTGTCTCGCTCTTTTACCGTCTCTTACCGGCCCGTTTTCACACACTGATCTGTGAATTCAGCCAAGTGCGCACGTGCATACAGCTGCTGAGTCACACACAAAGACAGGTGGGTTGTCGCCGAAGCATCATGAAAGAGAGTGCTGGGATCAAAACACGATGAACGGGTCACTTTTGCTCTCCAGTTGGTACACGGCTCTGTATGTGACTACATACATTTTTTTTTCAAATATGGTAGCCCTCGTCTAGGTGCAATGGGAAATCTTCGCACGGCTTAAAGCCTGGCTGCCATGGCAACATAATGAGATGCTAATTGAATGGATGCCTGTATGGTTTACTCCTCTGCTCCCCCTCCCAGACAGGCTAGGGCCAAAGCTAATGCTAAAAGAACTCCCTCAATAGAAGCTTTTCTGTGGTGGCATCATCACCCCCCCCCCCCCCCCCCCCCCCCCCCCCCCCACCCCACCTTCATGCTCTATAAATTAACCTCCCATGCAGTGCACAGACACATGAACTCACACGCACACATCCGCTCGCTCAAAGAGCCTGAATGTCTTCCAAAAGTGTGTTAAACCAGCATAGTGTGGCTAGGCAACTTAATTGGTTTAACCTTAAATCTTTGGCATGCCTTTCTATTTCAATTCTCCTCTCTGCAGCGAGAAGGGAACATGTAACTGATAACAAAGACACTGTATAACATACAGTGTCTCTACTTTGGGTTGAACCTGTGCAGGACAGTCACAGGTTGCTTCTCCTGATGTGTCTACAATATGAAAATTAAAGTTATTACATGTTTGCTTATTTAAGCCCATATTCACTATGTGTGAATGCTTATTTGGCTCTCTGAAAATAATATGTCTGTGAGCACTATTCCTAGCTGGGATGAACAGCATGAGCAATTTTCAAAATGATAAGCTGCAAGTACCATTTGTGCTACAGTACAGGTCTTCAAAACTACTGCAGAGATGTAATATAGCTCATATCCTGTGCGACAGAGGTGCTGTCTAGAGCAGATGATGATAAACCAGCACATTGGAAGATTCAGACACAGCTGTGTGAGCTCATGTTTAATGGCGTCTTACTGCCGTCTTTTCCTTCTCTGCTCAGGTGAAACGGGAATGCGCACATGTATTTGAGCACAGACACTGTGTTTTAAGTGTGGTTACAAGGCTGGCCACCTGGAGCAAAGCGATCCCCGGTGTTCTTGACGAAACAATGAGAGGTGACAGTATGACGGTAGCAGTGTCCACAGGAAGAACAGAGGGACGACCTCTTTAGGGAGTCGCAGAGGTCACCGCAAAAGGGAAGGCAGGAAACTAGAAAATTATACAGCTAGCTGAAAAAGCACGTGCGTGCGCTTCAACTACGAGCGCACTTTCCTGCCGTTCAACTTGCCGTATAATCTGTTCAACTCAAGGCTACAATACTCACCCGCACAAGGTAAATGTGCTGACAAGGCACTTCAGTTTTCCATCGTGGTGCTGTTGTTCTGAAACTGACTCTTCACATGGCACAGCTTACAAATCCATCTGATTATTGTGGAGGCTGGGCTTTCCAGCAGCACAGATGAATCTAAGCGCACTACCGTTTTCAAACCCAGTTTGAGCAATTTGTATCATCTGTTTCTGCAATTGCGTTTTCATCAAAATCAATTTACCTTTTTTTTTTTTTTTTTTTCTTTCTTTTAACCTCACTGATAAGTAAGGTGCCCTTTCTGCACAGCAATACCCACCAACCAATCAGCATTCAAAAACAGGAAGACCCAAACTTGAACCTTTCAGCCTTCTGGGAGCTCTCTGTCAACACCACTTGTAAACCCGGCACAATCAGAGCTGTGCCCATGTCTTGCCAACAAAGTGAGATACAGACAGGGAAAAAGAAGGGTGACTCCAGCCCCTGGATGAAGACTGGGAAATCTTATCAGCCTGCTATTGTCCCGCAGAAAGGCGACAGTGGGGTACCCGTGCTTGTGCGCGTGAATGTGCAAGCGTGCCTTTTGTGCGGCTGTAAAGAATCGGGTCCCAGGAATGCACGGGGCATGTCTATCGGTCTGCCTGCACATGATAAATCACTCTACCTGAAATCCATTCACCATGGTGGAAAGTGGACAATGGACAACTTAATAGAGAAGAGAACTGGGTGAGTGGGAGCAGACAGGCTGCCAGTGAATGATAGATTAAAACAAAGAGGGTTATTACAACTGTGATGTGGGAAGTTTTGTAATTTAAGAATAAAAACTCAGGGAATTGTAGGTTTACAAGTTATATTATACACACACATATATATAAATATATTTATTGGATAAACCGTAGGCGTGAGGTGAGAAAAAGATTGAATATTTATCAGTGATGGTAAGGGAAAGAGAAACCATGCGAAGAATGGAAAGGAGAAAGAAACCAGACTGACAGAAAGAAGAGACATAATATAGTACAGTTAGGGGCTCTTTGAGGGGCTCTTTCAAACAGCAGAGAGACGTCATTTTGGCATCTGGATCCCATCACCTTCTGCATTTGTCTGTGCAACATATAAAGCCATGGGAATAGAGATCATGTCTGTGGTATGCACTTTGCTGGTCATCATGTGACGATGGCAGCTCCACTGGGGCTGATTGTTTTCCTAAAATTTGGGAGTTTTCTTTATCACTACCAATGACCAACAATGCCCAAGGAGCTCATTTTGTAACGTAGTCTTTACTAGTCAACTCATCATGAGGAAACATTTAGATATATTCTTGACATTCTGTTTCACTTATTAAACAAGCATGGCCATAAAGCGACCATGTGTGGGCGATCAGGGCATTTAGCCAACCTCCGCCAACTTGGATTGCTTTAAACTTGTATAGCATTGTATAACAGTGACCTCATGGCGGGCTACGATCTAGAAATTTTATGCAAGCAAAATACAGTGGTATTCAAAAAAAGCACATACTTTTGTGTAACAGGATCCAGTAAAAAGGAACCCCACCCATGCCCAGTTCCATCCTGCTCTTTCGTTCATGCTCTTTTGCTGTAATCTTTTGGCCATCACCCTCTCAGTCTGCCCCCCTCTACGTCGCGGAACACAAAGGCAGGAAGGAAGTATAGACGGCCCGGAGAATAGAGAATGGCTGTGGACCAAGCTAGTCAGCCAGAGGAAGCAGTCACTGGGTTTCCTTCAAATGCAGCAGCAATGTGACCAGAGAAGCATAGAAGACCAACTACATCTTTTTTTGAGATGTCCATTAGTGCAGATTGCTCCTTAACTTCTAAATAGTCATTGGGTAATATTTTGTTGCCATCATTAGAGCAAATCTACACATATAAACTAGCATCTTTAAGGTTCCACATAATATTAGCTGGGTCTAAAGCTGTGTGTATTTATCGCCATATTTAGCCACAGACATGAAGAAAGTGTGATTTTGTGTGCAGGCATGCACAGGTTGATACGATCCAGACGCGGGCTGCAAACTGTTTGGAAATGCAGCAGACAGAGATCTCGATCCAAGCATATTTCATAGATCCACGCTTGCTACAGTCACATTTTTATCAGGGACAAAAATGGAAACTTACTTTCTGTCCGTCTCAGGAGTGGACACCTCACTGCTGAAGCCTAAAGATTCCTGAAGAGAGAGACAAAGAAGGGGGTGGAGGCACACGTCACAATTTTGGTAACAACGACATTATTGCACAAGTGTTACTCTTATGCAGGTGCACAGAATGTCTTCGCCTACCTGGATCTCATTACGGAGCTGCAGAGAGGTGCTGCTTGGGTCTTGTTTCTCCTAAAAAATTGGAGAGGGAGGAGTAAGGAGGTCAAGCATCACAATCCAAGAGGCAAAGGAGCAAATCACAACACCGGGAAAGTAAAACAGTCCTTTAAGGTCCTATAAGCTAAAGATGAAAGGATAATAAAATACAGCTTTGCAGTGCACTTATGTGTGTGTAGACTTTTTTTTTTTTGTAATTACTGTCAGAGTCAGACATACTTGAAAAGTTGTCAAAACAAACACAAGCACATGTGTGTACACCAACAACTGCTGCTAGTCATGACTTGCTTCAGGCGCCCGAGCCTGCATGAACCGTTCTTATATGTAACTCTGCACCTGCAAAACTGGCTCCGGACATCTGATTTTATGATGAGAATTATTTCAGTCCGCTCCCTTCACTCAAGACAAACACCTGCTAGTTTGCTTCATATCATACATTAGAATACAGCATGCCATATTTGACTAACTGCACAGGCAGACATGCAAAACAGACATCCAGACCTGGCTGAGCTTTGGTCGTAAATTTAACGGTGGCTTTCACTACAACTGTACAAAAACAATATAAATCGCATTATTTTTAAACTCTCTTTATACACAAAACGTTGCCAAGTCTTTCCAGTCTTTAAACTCGCTGTCAGCGCGTTTGCACTACTTGGCTGGAGCTAATGAATACGTCTGAAGCAGGTGCATTTATAACAAATCCAAATACAGATGTGCCTTGAATAAAGTGCTGAATAAAGACAGACACTGAGGCTGATACCGTCACAGCAAGACTGCAACAAGATTTTAACTTGCAGCGTGCGAGTATTAAAAGCCAATTAGTCTCCTCGAGGGAATGGCTGACTACATAGTTCTGGCAGTGCTCTTGTGTCCTTTTGAACTGTCAAGCAGGAGATAACATGACTTCCCTATACGCAGACTTGCCCAGTGCTACCACTTTGTTTTGTTTTTTAACTTCAGCCCATTAACCGGAACAGAAACAGACACAGTCAACAACTTGGAAAAAGGCTGGTGAGCATATTTTTTCAAAGACCCAACATCGGAGGTTAACATCATGACAACACTCTTACTTTCTCAAGGTCATACCCCTACTCATTCCACAGTTATTATTATGTGACTTCACTCTTAATTTGTTGCCATCCCTTCGATCATGTGGGTGAACAAGCATGGAAAAGACCCCATTGGTTGTCTTAATTTGACAATATGTAAGAGCATGTCAATTTTAACATTGTTAAAACTCCTAACAAAGCACTAATAAATATTCAAAGTATGCAGGGCTTGGGTCTGGTCAGCCAGACGGGTCTTGGAATTACAAAAACGGTAAAGACCCTTATGAAGACCCCTTTGGTTTGAGTCACTGTCAGTAACATTTATGAGATTTATCAGATCCTACTAAGAACAGAAAGCACAATCTAAGGCAGGTTCCCACTTCCACTTTCTTTCTGTCTGACCTTTATTATTTCACAGCTCGTGAAGAATTACAGGAAACAAGTTCCGAAGTAAATGCTGATGTTACATTTTTATTTTTAGTCATTTTTTCTGTCGTATAACACTGAAAATTTCAACGATTTCTTAACACATCTAAAATTAAATCCTGTTCTCTGTCTTTCAACAGAAATCTAAACTTTCAGTTTAACTGGCTCTCTCGCCACAGGATAACCAACATGATATGGGGGATGGTTGAGGGTTGCTTGCACTGTCTTGACTTCTACAATCAGTAAAAAAATTCTTTATTATAAGGCCATTAACAAAAGACAAATGTAATCTAGAATTTCCCCGAAACGGAGAGCAGGAAAGGAAATTGGCATCATCATCATCCTGCATCTCCACACCCAGGTATTAAGCTGTAGGACAGCAGTCACAGGAAGCATAATACAGACAGTTTCCTACAGTTAAGAGAGTCACGCTTCCTAATCTGGGCGACCTCCAGTTTAACCTTTTTATATTCTTGTAATGCTTGTGGGAGTGCAATCCTTCCACGCCGTTGCCCCATGAACATGAGTAAGGCATGAGCAAGTGAATTAGTCAGGAGTGACATAACTACCTTTAAGCGTTCTGTGGAACAACCCTAAGTTACAAGTCAAATGAGCAGGGGACCAGAAGTGCTAAAGCGGCATATAGCCTCCAAATTAGCCCAAGTCCTACAATAACCACGCACAACTGAGAGCTGGCTGTAAGGATTTTAGCGAGACAGTCATTAAACAATTATTTTTGCTCAACACAAGTCCTGCTGGCCATTTGTGTACTCGTCTGTTACTGCGATCAACCAGGCAGAGACATGTGACTGGAAGTTTCTTCGTGAAGTAAATCAAGTTATGTCGGAAGAGCCTTTAATTTGTACATCCCAGGGAATATGGGGATTCCCATAAGTCAAAGAGCAGGTACATATCTACAGTCGTGGAAACTTGTTCACAGTCGGCTGCAGGTAAGGAAAATCTCAGAAAGGATCGTTTGTCTTTTTTCTTACAAAGGCAGAGATTATGAGAGACGAAGAAACAACACATTCATCCCTTAAGCAAGCACCACTTTGGCAGCCCTATTTAAACAACTGCATTGTGCTGAATATTGTGGACCCGCGTTAAGAGGGGGAAGCACCCTGAAAGAGGAGTGTACTCACATGCAAACACACAGTACACAAATACTTTCAAAAAGGTAGTGGTGGGCTGGTTTTGCTATCACATCCTCTTTGCGGCTACAGGACAGTTTCACCGGTGGGTAACTGCAGGCACCATGCCAGCTCGTTGTAAAAATGATTTTAATGTACAATGTGTCTGTACTGCTTTGGATAAACACAGAAATACAGCCGGGCACAGAACCTGGCATCGCCACATACATGCCCACCACAGACATAAACCCAGATCAAGGAACACCTACACACATTCACACATCTCGCCCCCACTTTCACACACACTAAAAGACCTAAAAGACACAATGTGGCTCTCTGTTCCTCCTACTCATCCTCAGCTTCCCTTTATTTCCTGAGTGTGCGTGCCATCTCTGACATGGACAGAGAGTGAAAAGCCGAAAAGATGAGTGGAAAAACAAACAAAACCTACATGTTGTTCACTCATCGCTAGAGATCTGTGGGATTAATCTGTCACTGAGCAGGATGTGATGAAACAAACTGTAAATGGTTCCAAAAGTAAACCTCCATTTCTCGCAGACACATACTTTCCTGGTGTAGAAGCATAAACGATGAATAAGTTGCTGACCCGGTTTTTTGAAAAAGATAATCAAGGCAATCTGTGTTTGAGGCGGTGCCTACGAGCGTGTGTGCGTTTGTGTGAAGCGTTGATCCCACAACGCATCTCCCCAGAGGGGGCAGGCTATCCTTTACATGAACTTAGCAGAATAACCTTAAAATGCTGCCCTACTTACCTAAAAGTGGCATGTAAGCGTGTGAATGCGCATCTGTTTTTCCCACTAGATGTCCAAAGGGGTTGCTTGTACATGGTTCGCTTTGTGTGTATGTGCGTGCAAGTGTGATGGAAGAACGATTGGTTAAGCATGACTAAATTAAGTTAAAATGAAAGGGATAGAGAAGGGAGAGCTCTGACTAATGAGGATCACGATGTCTGAGCGCAGGGAAACTGGCATCGGAAAGGACTAAATCCTAACACACACGCGCGCTACTGAAAAGTGACTGTACTTCCAAAAACCACATCGCTTTCCATCATTAACCTGGAAACTACAGCACAGTTTAAGCTTTGCAACAGGAGCTCCAGATTTCTTTTTTAATTAAAGGGAAAGCTTCAAAATACAGATGAGTGCTAAACACATATTCTATCCACTGCAAAAGCCTATTGAAGTCACTTTTCCTACACCAAAATTACTCCCAACCTCAGATGGAAAAAAAAAAAATAAAAAAAAAAGGTGTATGTGTAGCAAAAAGAGCAGGTGGCTTTAGTGGAGGTAGGCCAGCTGGCATGGCCGGGTGAACCTGGGTGGGCAACTGTAAGTAGCACTGTAGAAAGCTATGTAGTGGAACAGGTACCTACTGCAAAGCCTGAAAAAGACGTTAACGGTGGAACTCGTACAGCACAGTTCAAGCCCGCGGGACTGGCTGTTCTGGAAAATCCACACACACACACACTTGTGTTTTCTGAAATTCAACCACGCCACACCAACCAAGCTGCCACTTGCCTAAATGCTTTGACGAGAAAAACATTAGCACACCAAAATCTCCATCCTCTTCCTTTCAAGGACGTCTGGGGAGAGCGTCTGTACGTGCTCGCTGCACAGGGCTGCATTCTTTTGTAGAGCGTGGATCATTCCTCAGCTCTGAGAATCCTCCTCAGCTTTAGTATTTCAAAACAAATACCAAAGTTATTACAACCGATGTCCCATTAGTGACAAATAAATCACAAAATAAATTTAAATATACCACTTGCTTTCCACAAGGGTTATGCCAATAATTTTAAAAAAAACACAGCGGCATGAACGTCCTTTGAAAGCAATCTTACAGCAACAAAGTCTCTTCTGTTTGAGCATGTTTGACTTAGCTGTGTTTCTAGGCAAAAACCTGAAAGTAGAAAGAATAAATAAGCAGCGGAGTTCACAACACAGTTCGTCTTTCCTCTACACTGTAGCTTTAACCCAGCTGAACTGACATACTTTGATGGTTTAACTTCATGCGGGCATTAACCACACAGTTCCCTCATCTCACTGTAAAACAAAACAAGTCCGTGCCTGAGTCTTGACCCACAGCTGTCAGGCAATTCAGTTATAAAACAAATAAAAAGGCATTCCTCGAGCTAGCAGGTTACACTGAACAGATTTATGATTGATGGGATGGCATTTTCGACGCTTTGTTTATGCACTTATCTAAAATTATCCTCAAAGATATTACCACACAGCACTGCAATGTTTCATTATGGTTAACAGCAAGTGTTAAAATGTTTGCCCAACAACCACAAATGCCAAAATGAGCTCTCTTGATTTATATTTAGCGCACTTCATTTGTGCTATTGTTCTATGGTTAGAAAGTGATGTCAAAATAGAGTTTGATAGTTCTCTCCCTTGGCCAGACAAGATTAGTCATCCAACAACCAGTCCCTGCATGTTTAAGGGATCTCTCCTCTGGTGTTTTATGTCTGTGTTTTGGCATGTTTTTTTTTCTTCCCTTTGAATTAAACTAAACTGACATAACTGTAGCGTGACTTTGTGGCTGCTCATGGGGATAGCTTGAATAAGTTTTCCAACTGCATTGATGTTGAAGAAACAAAAGGAAAAGACAAAAGGAGAAAACATACAAAAGTGAACTAAATGTATTTCCTGCAACTTCAGATGACTTCTATGGAGCCGTACTTAAAATGATCCTCCTCTTCTCTAATCAAAGAATGCCATATTTAGCAGTTGTTAGCAATGATAAAAATAATCTCAAGAGAATTTTGGTTATGTAGTTTTAGCATAGCGTCAGGAATCTCTTTAAAAACTACATATATAATATTCATTTAACTTAGTTTGATGCTATACTTTTCCTCAGATCTCACACACTCACACACACACACACGGTTAAAAGGTTTCATTGAATAGTGTTACTAACCGAAATTAGGATCATTTCCTGGAGTCTGTGGGCTGCCAATCATTGTTTTTTTGTTTTTTTGAGGTAGCCTCTACCATAGCCACCGACATCACTGTTTTCAGCACTGGGCCATGCAAATTTTCTGTGCTATGTTGGTGTGAGCTTTTTCACTGCCTTGACAGTCTTTTCTGGTGGGAGATAAGTGAAGTGAATTCTTGATGGACAAGAGGCATTAATGCGCGATGCCTTTCTTTACAGATTTTTTTTTTTTTTTTTAAGATTTAAAACTCCCTTTTTAAAAT
>VURO01003392.1:48577-63312 GCA_015108175.1 Pelvicachromis taeniatus | reverse complement strand
TTAAAATGATCGTGAAAGTAAAGTACTATGAAGGACCTATTTTGAAAAAAGACACTGAAAAACAAATCATGTTTATGCTTACAGATTTAAGGTACATTAGTGAGGTCAAATGCATCTACTTTGTATAACTAAATCCGGTGCATTTAGCTTGGAGATATAACTGAAGCATAACATTAGCAGTGAAATGTTGCTTAACTTGCAACTGAGTCCCGGGCAAAAAAAACAAAACAAAAAAAAAAACTCTTTATCCTTCTGACCTGACCTTTTACTGACCCATTACTAGAACCAACACATTTTATTAAAACTGCTGAACATATTGCTCTTTCCCAGCCTTTCCTGTCACTCCAATAATAATCCTCACGCGGCGTCCGAACGCTAATGTATAAGAGCGCTGGGAAACTGTGAGGGCGTCGTGCTAATCCATATCCACATTCCCAAAGAGGATGTTTATTTAACCCTTTGTATCCCACTAACGCATAAAACTACCATAGAGTCACAGAAACAACTGAGAGGAAGCCACGCAGAGAGGAGGTGCATCGATAGTCATCTAAGAGAGAGCTTCCGTCATCAACTCTTAATAGAGAGCCCCTTGCTTTGCAACAACACACACAGCCACTAGCCACTATCACTATGTTAAAAGGGGCACGATGCAAGAGCTGTGGACCAAAGTGGACCAAAAAAAATAAATAAAAAGGTCTAAATGTTACATTTCTCGCTACTTTAAAGAAAAGAGCCAAAAAAAACCAAAAAGCCCCCAAAACCCCAAAAGAGAAGCCGAATGGTTCCCATCGTGAGCAGACTCCGTACCAACAGTCAAGCTGAGAATGCTTTGGAGAACAGAAACTTAAAAAGGCCTTCTTCTTACTTTTTGGTGTTACAATGTTGACCACAACAAAACTTTAGACAGTGGGGCTTTCGCATGGGAATTTTCCAGACGCAAATATCCTGGTGTGTTGTTAGCGTTTGACTCATACTCCAAGTTATGTTTAAACTGGAGTATGAGGACTTCCATCATACATTTACTTGAAACCAGACAGTCGCAATATTAGTTTTGCTTTCACTGCATCTTCTCGGACGCCACATTTATTTCCACTTCGGCCTTCTCTACAGTATGAACGCAAACTAAGAATGATTACCTACCAGTAAAAAAAAAGAAAAAAAAGAAAGGAAATTAACTGATCTATAAATCTGACATTATGAAAAACATGAAAAAAAAATAAGACAATGACTACAGAGAGGTAAGCCTTATGGAGTCATGTCTGCATTACCCTCCACCTCCACTAATAAAATCTGTCTCTATTAATGTGCCTCTTATGACCTTGCCTAACCATCTGGCACTGGTCCCAAAGGGTGACGACTGCATGACGCTGGCTTGCAGCCACAGACTTCTGGACACACTTCAGAAGCTGTAACAGTCATTTTGTTACTCTCTTTCTGACTGAGAAAGAGACTTTTCTTCAGTTCATTTATTGTCCTGCGCGCTCTCTCGGTACACGCCTTGTGTATTACTTTCACAATGCCTCTTAACAATATTGTCTAAGAGGAGAAACGCTCGTCTTAATCCATTGTATCCTTGAAGGTTTGGTAAAGAAAAAACTGCTCCGGACTTGAACAGTACCCAAAACTAATTTTAGAAAAAGGCCTGCACTCAAGGTTAAATCCATATAGTGTGGGTTGATATTGCACTTTCAAGAGCTCTTGATAAGGTGTTGTCTGACCTATATTCCCTCCTCTATGTGTTTTTCTTCTTTTCTTCTATATTTTGCTGCCAAACTCTGCGGAGTGGCAGGACAGCTGCAGGCTCTCACATACCCCACTCCTCCTCTTCATTCCCTCATCCTCCTTCCTTCTCATTCTTCCACTATTCATATCGTTAGCCTCCTCTTGCACTGGGCTTCAAGCTCAGGTCCCACTCAGCACAACCCCCCACCTCTCCCCCCACCCTTCACAGCTTCCTTTTCCCCCCGTTTTAAGAACTCAGAAGGAGCGCTTCCCTTCAAAACTTAAAAAAAAAAAAAATCCCCGAAAGGTAAACACAGATCAAAGAGACAGCACTTAATCTATAATAAGATGCGAAGTGCATTTACAGTCTCTCATGATAGTGGTGCCAACAGGATGTCTGAAATCATTAAATGCACAGCACAATAAATCAGCTGTCTACACGAGCCGTGCCTTTCAATGCAAGCTAAGCCACATGGTCGCCTTGGAGCGAGAGGGGCCGTCTATTAAACTGGAAACATGTGATGACAGAAAAACATGTGGAAAAATGGGGAGACGATCTGTACAAGGTCTAAAATAAGAAAATCTAATGTGACAACAATGTGAGCAAAGTATGAGGATGGAGAGCTGAATCATTGTTTTATCAGGCAATAACACTACTGAGTGTGACTTTCTAGCAGATGTGGTGGAGAGCAGCAAAAAAAACAGAATGAACCATTTAATTTGTGTGTGAGAGAGAATTCATTTGCCCAAATTCTATTTACAGGGACTTATTGAATTGATCTTTTACTTGCTCTTGCAAGCGTGTGGACCCATTGGGTTGCATGTTGCACAAAGCTAGGCCCTCTGCAGCAGCACCAGCAGCATTCCTTCATAGATTTACTTGCAACTTGGCAACCAAAGGGGTGCCTTAGTATCCTACATCTCTCTGAAAAGGACTTGTAATGGTGTTCAGGCACACTGGCCTCAGGGAAAGTCTTTGACATTAACACAAATTCATTTTGTTTGTTCAGTCCCTGCTATTTCTTGTCTGGCAGTTAGTAAAGAGTGTAAAAAAAAAATCCAAGCACGCAAATTCAGAAGAGTGGTAAACAAAATGTTGTGCATGAATAGCTGTTCGCATGATTTCATTAGGCGAGGTGATTACATGGGTGAGCGTGTATTTACCATGTCGAGTTCCTGGGAGACTCGTCGTTTGCGTAGCTCCTCCATGCGGTCGCTGACGTCACTGAAGCAGGTGTTGTAGTACTCAGAGTATTCCTGTGCAAGGTCATCTATGTTGCCCAGAGAACCATCCTGAGGAGAAGAAGGGCATCGTTTTAGCCAGATGACTAAAACCACTGATAATTCCGTTGAAAATGCTCCCACTGCAAAGACTCTATGCATGAATTATGAAGACTCGACTGCTTTGTTTCAATTTACTTGCTGCACTCAGTCTTTACACACATTCATGTAGCTGCACTTCAAAATATCCCACCAGTACTGTAGGGGAAGGAAAAAGCCTAAATGAGTTAGCACACTATGTGACATTCACATCCCCTCCATCCCCTCTTCTCCAATTATTCCAAGCACAGCCTTGTATAACCAATGTACCATACATTTACAATTAGAGGCAAATAAAAGTGAACTGACTAGGATGCATTTTGGTATGCCTAACACAGATATTCCCTCTCACTCCTACGCAGTTTTCATAAAATAAATGTTTTCTTGAGTAACTAGAAACAATATTATTCTTTATTTGCATTCTTCTTGCCGGTACCACTAATTTCAAAGTGTCAACTGTAGCACAAACTGAGACCACCCGTCACCCATGTGGCAAACTACGCCACACAAACAGAAAAAAACTAAAAAATACCCCCAGTCAAAGAGCTTTAGGCCTATTTATTCAATCTTATCGGGTTCCATTCAGTGTCACTAGCAGGCCTTGGCTTGTTCCTGGGTTTTTGTCTTTATTTCAAGATGCCCTTTACCTCCTCAGACATTCACCAACCTCCAACCCAAACACACGTTTTCCGGCAAGCTCCAGTTTACATGGACACAGTTCCTGCCTTTGTGGGGAAGATCTGTTTAGGATGAATGGAGGAAGTTCTGCTCCAAACATTAAAGAGCTTACCAAAAAGAAGATAATTCAGGTTTTATTGAAACATGTGGCTGAACATAAACGGTCAACATAAAGGGGCCTGTTATAAAGCAATCTATGAAGTTAATTAGGGTGACTTATGTTTATGTCAGCCCACCTTTCAGATTTGAAATATCTTAATTTCTTAAGGCTTAAAAATAAAGGGAAGAAAAAAAGCACTTAAATATTAATTACTTTCTTGAATTAAGTCATTGATATTTCTTTGCAGGACATAAAGCAACTTTTGTACAATGTGGGAGAGAAGCTAATCTCCCACGTCTTGCCTTGGTTAAAATCTAGGCCAGTCTGGCAGCGATGGCCCACAGTTGAATATTCATCAGTGTTGATCTAATCTGTGCCAGGCAGACAGCTAGCATTGAGTCACTGTGCAGGGTCCAAACAGTCTCCCTCAGTCTCTGTCTTTCTCAACTGGACTCCCTATCTGGGTGCCAGGCCACAAATGAATGGATCACTGTGAGTAAGGTGTCACACGCACACCCGTGCATACACACACAGGGGTATAGGGCCTTCTTCAGAACTTGGGTGTCTAGTCAGGGAGAACACACTTTAGTATGCGCACACATTGCATGCCGAGGATTTCAAAAGCATCAGACCAAAACAAACCGAGTTAAGCCAATCACAAACAAAGCTTGGTGAGACCAAGCTACAATTTATTAATTTTAAGATGAGCACATTACTGAAAAAAAACCCCAATAAAAAAAACAATAAAAGACACACAAATGTTTTTTTTCTCAAATGTAAGCTTTGGCTTGCTGTGATCTGTCCTCCCAGCCTCTTTTTCTTCAGAAATCCTGTTTTGGCCAGACATGTGGTTTGAGCTGACTGAGAATCCCAGTGGAAACACTTCCCAATCACACACATGTTTTTGCCCTCATTCCTCACATTGACTGAACGCGCACAGTCATTAGAGAATCCCAGAATGTTACAATCAGACATCAAGACTGTGCACATATATTTGTAACATCCAAATAGAAAGAGTAATGCCTGTTTTAAAGTTACATAAATCTTTTTTTTTTTTTGACTCCAGCTTTTAAACAATGATGGATTTTTTTACCAGAGGAAACATTTAAGTTTTCAAGTCTTTTGTCTCCGCTTGCAGTACTAACTCTCAGCTGTGGACAGGTAAAGCTGCGTATGTTTCTATGTTTTCAGATACACTGCTAGAACAGACCCCCCAACCCCCGTGTGTGTGTGCAGAGATGACTGAGATTCCTCCGATTCTCCAGTGGGATTACCTCATAGGCGCTCGACACAGCTGAACCTCGGGCCTTCACTTCCACCGTCACTTTGTACAGTGACACGTTCACATGTTTTGTTGTGTAATGAGTCCAGATGCTTTTGAGTGAATCACAGCCTTAAGAAAAGGTAAACCAGCTGTTTTCTCACAACGATGGACTGACTGGTCATGTCATCGCACGAACAAGTGCTTTGTCCACATTTTAGAGTAAATCTATCAATGTGGAAGCAAAAGTGTGGTAGTATTGTTTGGAAATTGGGCAGGAGGGTAGGCACTGAGGCTAGAAAAGGGATAGTCTGTGGGCTACCAACCAGGGCAGCTGTTTGGTGATAGGAGAATAAAACATCTGTAATCTGATAACAGACATTTGTTAAGAGACTCTAAAGCAGAAGTCACTATGTAACCTAAAACAAAAAAGGCTCTGTTGACAATAAGTCTCAAAAGATCCTTACTGTAAAACTCTGAAACCGCTTTACATGCTCACATATAGAACCATAAACACATCTAGTTTCATGACCGTGTGCCGATGTACGTGATGTAACAGCTACTCCACCCTCGATGTGAAGGAGGCCAACTCCCCATTTAAACTTGAACAATAGCAACAATAGTCGTACCAAATACCCCACCCAAGCAAGAATGGGTGAGGTCGTTTGTATGAAATCGGAGTAAAGAGTGCGCAAGTGTCACAAGAGTTCGTCATTTCATTAAGACGGGTGCTTTAATTTCAGGATGAAAAATTTCCATTTTGTTTAAATAAAATGAATCCCCAAAAAACTGGAAGAAGTTCTAAAATGTTAACGGTGGAAAACACGGACCACTTGTTCGTGTGAAGAACACTGCAAATTAATGGCTGACATGTTGCACCACCATCAAAATAGAAATGAATGCCGTTAATTAATGCTGAGTGCTTTACGGTACATAAAGTTTCTTTATAATTGGAGATGGAGATGATTTACATCTATGCCAGAAATAAAAATGAAGTGACTATGTCTTTATATTTGATTTGTGTACTTAAGTAGAATCTTTATTTTAGATATTTAAAAGTGAAGATTTCAATGCAGATGCTCTGTATGCAAAGGTTGCACAGAGACGGGAAACAGCATGAAGGTTCAGTAGCCTCAGGTCATTTGGCCATGGAATTCCTCGCATTCTTACTGACACAGGGTTCCTCTACAGACATTCACAAAGTCAATTTGGAGAAGCATCACTTTAATCATGAGGCATGTCTGTACAGTGTGCTAAACTTCAGAAGCTTCCAATTCAGGCTCTTTAAAAAAAAAATAAAATAAAAAAAAAATAATGTTTTAATACATTGATTACCAAAAAAACATGGTAATATATATTTTTAAAAATATATAAATTGATATGCACCCCCACTGTTACATCATGAAAATAAAACCAAGTAAGTGCTTTAAACTCAAGTAACCAACAGCGATCACATATTCAATATAGTATTTTAAATTAAATATGATATAAATCTGGAGAGAAAATTCCCTGGGATTCAACACTTTGCTTAAGCGTTTCATATAACGGACTACCTAAAGGGCTGTTCAGTCCTTTAAAAAGAGGCAGTCCACCGCTGAAGTGACAGTTTCTGCATGAGGGACAAGACAAAACTATGTGAAAGGCACCCAGTGAAGGTCGTTCAGCATGCAAGGCGCTGATAACTTGCAACCTTGGGAACATCTGCTTAAAAGCCCTTTCTCAGGATATCTGTGACATGAGCAGAATATCTGCTAAGGCTGGAGCTTCTCTCAGTTTATCTTCTTCACACCATGTTACAGAATATCTAAACGAAGGTTTGCTTTTTATTAGTTGCAGAAAAGAAAAAACTCAAACACTTTTGTTTCTTTCAACCTTTAACATCAAATTCCTCCATTTATCATACTGGTGTCTAGTTTTGCATGGGCTGAATAGACCCGTAGATGGTATTAACTATTGTTACAATCATACCCTTGTGACAACCCGTTTTGTGTGTTCGAGAACAATGACAATGGATGACAAAAGAGCCGTCTGATGTAATGCTAGAAGGTTAGTAGCATGATCACTTTCACTTGCTAAGCAAACTCAGGACAGGACTGGCAGACTGAAATTGCTGCCAACTGGGCTGCATTATGGTGAACTGTACTAATGTTTTTATAAGTGAATCTCTTGAGTCACCAACAACAGCAATAGATCACCTCTCCAATAGTCCAAACATCAGAAAATAAATCGGCCAGTTGTTACTACATCCACTCAGTTCCTCAAACGCCTCCACAAACTAATCCCATCCTGCTTCTACTGCTAACAAATAACATGAAAGAGAACATGCCATCTGCTAGCGGTATAACACAAAAGATAAATTTGACAAGAAGTCTATTTGTTAAAAACATCACTGGGTGTTGCATCAGCTGCAATTCTTAAAAATGTCCAATGTGCTGCAGGTGAGCACGAGACAAATCCCAAAACCAGGAGACATTCTGACTAAAAGTTGGCCTTTAGGCCAGTAGAGGAAGACTGTTAAGGAGGGTAAGGCCAGGGGCCACAACTCAGTCTTTTAGAGAGCTTCCTCAGGATATCCGTGGCTTGAGCAGAACAGTACTCTACCATCCCAGCAGAGGAAACCTGCCAGATCTCTGAGTGACCTCAATAATGAGTCTGGTCAGGGAGGGGTAGCAAAGGAGAAGTGACCAGAGTTGGACTTGGCACCAATAGACTAAATTCAGCTATTATAGACTGTGTTGAGAACACTGTTGGCAAAGCCAAACTGGCCCAGCTAACCATGCTTTAAGTGAAAGCAGACAACTGAAGGATATGCTGCCACTATGCATGAAATGCTATGTGGGAGGAAGCACATAGGGGTCACATCATCTAGCCATACATTTCCCAGACACAATCAATAATCACGTCTCAAGAGCAGAATCAGATTCTTAGGTTTAAAGATGAAGCGCCGTCTCCTGCATAATCAGTTTCCCAAATAGACAAACTACCACCCACACTGTGTAAAACACCACAAAACTGCTTTCAAAGACAACAAGGACTCCCTGCAGGCAAATAAAATATTACCTCGGCTGTGGCAGAGGAGAAATTTCTGGAGAGAAGCAAAGAATGAGTGACTGTCAGCTGTCCGGGTTAGTGAGCATGCCTTCTATACGGTGAGAATTTAAAGCTTGCCTTAGGCGAAGGCATATCTGAAATCTGAGTTCTGTCTCTTCTCTACATCAGCAGCAGTGAAGCAGCAGTTATTCCAGTTAAAGCCGAATGCCACAGAATGTTTCCCAAAAGGGATCCAATGAAAAGGAACCCAAATCTAGACTGCCTCCGTACAAATTTATAAAGCACATTTGTGTTTGAACTCAGATTAATTTAAAAGCCAGTAAAGAAGTTCAGTTTTGAGCGACCCCCTCGTATCTCCAGCCGTGGGGTGGGACAAGAAGGAGCAAATTCCCTTTTCAGACATCTGTAAAAGCAACCACTTAAAACAATTCACAGCTCCTACGCCACACTGTCCTAAACTGCCTTTGAGTTTTAATTACTTCAAGAGCTATTTATTGAGCTTAAACCACACATAAATGAATGGCTTTCTAAGGTATTCTTATTAAACACATTCCACCACACGTCACTGTGGATGGTTAACCTCAGAGACAGAAAAATATAAAGCAGATTGAAACAGCTTTTGATTTACAGTTAAAGCATTATGAAAACCTACTTTAAACAGGGACAAACACTTTGCTGTGGAGCATTTCGGTGTTTATCTGAACCGCTGCTTAAAGTTTAATAGAACTTTCCACGTTTGGTATTTGTGCCGAAACACACGGTAATCAGTGGAAGATAGAGTACAGTAAGAATGCTGACCAGATCTTTATCATGATGGAAACCTATCTCTAAGAAAGTATTTAGGCCTGTTTACACGTGCAAAGAGCTGAGATCAGGCACATGTGCAACAGTGAGTTAAGTTGGGTCAACAAGCTAAGACCAAATCCCAATTCAAAGGGCAAGCTCTTAAGCAAAACAAAAGGCATTGAAATCCCTAGTGGGTTGGTTATATATAGCATCCATTTTGCTGAAGGAGACTACGGTGTTCATTGTGTTCAGAATCTCACAATGTGTTTAGAGATAGGAGCACGCTCAAAGTGTTAAGCTCAAGTTTCCCCATGAAGGATGGTTTAGTGCAATCTTAACAATTTAGAAATGCATTTCCAATACATGAAGCAACACTGTACGCAAGTACAGCGTTCTAAACAAACAGAAACCGAATCATGTAAGCAATTTAAACAAAAGCAAAGAAATACTGGCCTGGAATGAAGGCGAATTTGAGCTTAAGTTTGCTGAACAAACAAATTAATATCTCATAGCCCCCATGCACCAGATGTTATGTTCGTTCTCTTCTCTCATCATGGTTGTTAAATCAGTTATGGTTTTCCAATTCTGCTAAAAGACCCTAGTTTTCAGAAGCTGGAGGAGGCCAATCTAATCCTATTTGTTCGCATTTCTGAAATTTCTTGCGCAGGAAAATATGAAGATCTGAACCTACAAACTAATATGGAAGAACACAGCAACAAAGCTGAGGTCAATGACATTGGGTGTTTTATCCCTGTCCTTCAGGCTCGTTCTTCATCAGATGACCGGCTACTTGGAATTCAAGGTAAAGGGAAAAAAAAACAATGTTGCCAAAAAAAAAAAAAAGCTTTATTTTATTTTCACTGTTATTGTGTTTGAAGCTGTCTGAAAAAAAAAAAAAACAGACTTTAAAATTATGGTAAAACATTGGAGTTGGGTGTATGCAATGCACTTCAACAAAACTTGTTGCTTTCCCTTGTATGCGTGATTCCATTCAAGGTGAAAAAACAACAAAAGTCAGTGCAGCCTAGCAGACATAAGCCTGTGGAGGCGATAAATCTAGATAAATTGCGTGGCTGGGAGCCAGGTCTAATGTCAGCATTCTCTTCCCCCATATACATACACAGTTCTGTACACCATATGCACATCCTCAGTATCAGGCCAAAGGGACTCCAGTGCCTATAGATAACAGATCTATTACATCCCATGTAGGCTGTAAAATAAAGAATGCATTGGCAGCCACATTGTTTCAGGAATTTGGTTTCCTCAGCACAGAACAACTTTGAAGTGATAAGGATTTCAAAGCATAAACCTGGAACATACACTAAGCGTCTCTTGGATTAGATAACAGCAGTTTACAAAGACAACAGGAATCTCAAAACTTCTTAAGATCTAGAGGACCCAACGGACATGCGTATATAACACATAAAGGGTAACTTTCAGTGCACAATACATCACACTCTCAATCAACCCCTGTTTGCTTTGATCTCCGACTGACTTGGCTGTATGAGCTCATCACTGGCAGCCTAGAGCCAAGTCCACCAGAATACAAGGCTACACGCAGAGCACTGATGGCTTTGGAACATGGCCCTGTTGGAGAGAGCTGATGCGTAATTTGCATACGCCTATAATTTGGCGAAACAAACACCAAGTGTTAAAGGAAACATTGTCAGTTAGTTGCGAGTCTGTGATGTCAACCAATTATCACGTCACCCCTCCCCCCATAACTTACCAGCATCCCCATAACGTCCGACCACAGTTGGGAAAAACTGTCGGATGCAGCAGCGCTATCTGCCTGGGGCTCATCGGAAGGCGCACCGGTCCCCTGATCACCTTCCATAATGTTAGAAAACTTTGTTCAGAGTCACACCAGTATTGTGTAGCTTGCGTCCAAGCCCACAGGCAGGAACCTTAATCCCCAGCAGTAAACAAGATATCGGTGCCAAGGCTGTTTCACAGACAGTTGCCCTTGACGCACTGGTGAAATGCTCCAGCATTGCTTGGTACAATTTGAAGTTTAGTGCGTAAATTGCGTCCTGACATGTTTAGCAAAACTCCGAGAGAAGAGACCAAAGGTAAAGAAAGTCGGCCTTGAATTATGTAAACCCACACCCGGTCATTCGTCTGAAAACTCTCAAGCGAGGTGTCCCCTGCTCCACAGTCTGCAATGCACGGATCCGGTGCCCCAGGGTATAAACCAAACCACACAACTGGGGACACAACCGGGGAAGAAGAAGAAGTCGTCGAAATGGGGCAAAAGTTTCCGAAAAGTTCACGAAATCCCCCAGTAAGTGTGACAAAACTTTCTACACTGCAACAGAGAGCACACTCAACCTTATTTCCATTAAAATTCGAGTGAGAGAACGCCCGGAACACAGCAAATCCTCCAAACAAGGCGCCTCCCCCTCTCTTCACCCTGCGCCTCTCACTCCCTCACTCTCCTTCCCCCTCCACACTCCTCCCAGCATTGGGAGTACAATGTCGCGGAATTAGTTCACACTAGTGACTAATTATTCATATGATCGTTAAAAAAATGTTTCCCCAAATGAGACTGATGCATTTGGTTGAGTAACTAACTTCACTGTAACCTTAAGACAGACTTTGTTTACCCCCCCCCCAACAAAAAAAAATAAAAAATGTTCAATCATCTGCCGTAGTCACTGACAACTTTGCAGTGCCCAGTTAATAATTATTTTATCGCTCTATCGCCTTCTGTCAATAAATTTAAATGCAGAGTTTACAAGTTTTGCTAAAACCGAGTTCATTTAAGGGATTTCGTCACGGCCCAGAAATCGCTTTAATCACACGCTGACATGCCTTCCACCAATACATCTCTGCAGCCACTAGTGAATAGGGAACGTGAACAAAGCACATTCTCCACACAATTGTTAGAAAAACAAAAAAGCGTATGGGAAAAAAAATGTTTTTTAAGAGGTTCATGCATGTGGTGCCATATGGCCTCATAAATCTGTACAAAACGCTGGACAACGAGACCAAAAAACAAGACTTTTATTGAACCATAAGATTCTAATTTGATTTACATATAATCCAACAGATATGCGTTTTTTGTTTGGTTTCATTTGTTTTGTTTTGCTTCAGATGCCATTTGAATAAAAGTGGAAGAGAGCTACTTTAACCATAAGCATGAAATTGCACAGCAGACAGGTTTCTCTTTTGTAACCAAGTCCTGAAACACTCCAGCTCTCCCTGTTGTTGAGCGCACATTTTCTATGAGCAGCTACAGCTGCCAGAAAACCCCCCCAGAAATTAAGAGAGTAAGAATAAACATTTTCAGTCCGCACTAAGCTCCAATCCCTTTAGTTTCAAGGCAGAATAAAACGCTGCCTTAGCTGCTGTTTACCACATAACTCTGCCACACTAGGACAAATTTATTCAACAGGAGCAACACCAAAGAGGAAATATCAGACAGAAAATGTGTCAACCCCACAATCTTTTGTGCAACCATGTAAATAGTTACTCAAAAATTCATAAAGTTGCAGTTTTGCTTCGAGAACTGTCAATTATGCAAAGTGCTCCCATGCATTTCACTTATCTTCACTACTACTATACTACCACCACCGCCACCAACTGCCAATAATGACAGTACTAATAGTATTAATATTAATGGTTGGGATTGAAATTGGTTGAGGTACTTTTTGCACAACTTTTATGATTTTACTTTGTTTATAAGGTGTTTATTACACATCAGTAAGGCCTTCCCCAAACTGCAGTGCCTCCATCTAATCATCATACTTATTATCAATAAACAGTTGACACCGTGGTCCCTGGTTAGTGAATGAAAGCAGCAGATACAAGAAGAGGACGTCAAGATGTTGATAAACTTGTTCAAAACTTGTTGCGATATTTCAAGAGAGATGAAAATCTCAAAAGGTGGAGTGGGTCATCTACTAACTGGAAGGTTGGCGGTTCAATTCCTGGCTCAGATAGTCTGCATGCGAATGCTCGGCAAAGAGCTTAGGCATGGAAAAAAGTAACTGTACAAATGTTTGTGTGAAAGGGTGAATGAGACTTGTGATAAGAAATCACTTTTAGTGCTCGAACTTAGTAGAGAAGTGGTACATAAGTGGAGTCCATTCAAGTCCACAGGATTAAGACTAAAGTAATCTGAGAAATGATTTCAGTCTAGACTAAAATGCTGGACTAATTCCACTACACAGCACTGTTTGTGCAGCTAAAAGAAAACTATTTGAATTTGCTGCTCTTCTCAGACTGTTAATTTCTTTAAATACAATATCATAGTTTTAAATTTGTGTGGGTGAGCAATGCCTTTGCCTGGCTTTGGATGAGTGGCAGCTGCTCAACAGTATCCTGCTTACAGTCTAAACACAGAACACACACGTTCACACAAGAGCAGCTTTGTAGGACGGCATGCTGAAAGTGGGGGGTCTGCACTACTGACTCGTATTTGTAACCTTGGAGTGGCAGCAGCAGCAGCTAGTGGCAGAACTACTAGTGTTTATAATGGCATTGCGTCACTGCTCTGCCCATCAGCTCTCCTTTGTTGCTACAGAATACTAACTATGTTTGATTTGTAGGTGTGATTTCAGAGCACCACCCTGATTTCCCTATTATATTCAGCTGGATTGAGCTCTTCGGAGTCATGCCCTTGAACACACGAACACACAAGCACACATATCTCTCAGTATGTACAAACACATGCTGGAACTCCCTTTATTCAAAGAAAAGAAAGTGTGACCCCCCCCCACCTGGAGTGCTGCAAACAGAGGGGTCAAACAATAATGAGAGGAGGACGTCTGTTGACTTATCAAACACTGCTGGTGTGTGAGTCTGTGTGTGCGTGTAGCTGCCGAGTTTCCCTCTTTTCACACTAACCACTATTCAATGTGTCATGTTGCCAGACAAGAGGAAACAGAACTCACTTCGCGGATGCTAATTGCACATGTTAGCAGTCTTTTCTCTCTCGACCAATTCTTTGGAAAAGATTCAGAGTGAACATTTGGTCAGAAATGAGGATAAAATGTGTAGCATATGAACAAGCAGGGGATACACCTGCAAACAATTCCTGGTGGAAATCTGTTGAGACGAATGGAAGAATGTAGCTGAAGGTTCTCAAAATATATAGAGCGTTCTGTCAGGAAAAGGATGATGTCACGGACATAAATTGCTCAGATAGCGCACTTTGAACAGACTCTTGAAAGCCTTGGGGCTTTGACTGTGATTGATCGGTGTCAATTGTTGTACTTATGTCGACATCCCCCCCGTCTTTCATCTGCCTTCTTTCATCTTTTCCCACATTTTTATCCCCAGGTAATAATCATTTTAATGTGTTATTAAATTTCAATTTTCATATTATTTTCTGATCCTAGTGAATTGCTGTGGGACAGTTAGAAAATTACACCATCACCAGGAGGACGTTTACATTAAGAATTTACATTAAGAATCCTGAAATTAATTTTTGCACGTGTGTGAGATTATTTGCTGATTATTTGCTTATTAGCAGAAGCTGTTCAGGGCTGATACTCTGACAACTGTAATACTGCCCAAAATGTTTACTTTCCTAATAAGAAACACCCATATTCTTGCTTAGTACTCTATAAACCGCCCCAAATTACCTTAGACTAAAGCATGATTAGGACTTAGAACTGGACAATATGATGAGAATGACACTAATACTGAATGAAAAGCTAAAAAAAAAAAAAAAAAAAAAAACCTAAAAAAAAAAAAAAAAAAAAAAAAAAAAAAAAGAACCAAAATTGGTTATACGAGTTTACGTAATTAATGTGTTTTTATGTTTTCCATTGCAGTAACAATAGAGGAACAGTTTTTCATTAAGCTATA
>VURO01003392.1:34325-48557 GCA_015108175.1 Pelvicachromis taeniatus | reverse complement strand
AGAATTAAAAATGGAAAAAAAAAAAAAAAAGAACACAAACACAAAAAAAAAAAAAAAAAAAAAAAAAAAAAAAGTCACCCTCTAGTTCCACTTGCTGGAAAGAGAATCATGTGTCCTGCAGCTATGAATACAGGCATGAATTGAGATACTCATATACAAAGGTTTCTGAAAAGCATTCACCATGGTGAAAAACAGACAGCACGTCTAAACAAACAGGAATCACTGCGACTCAGCTGAAAGTAACTGTAAATTACTGAACTGCTGAAAAGTCTAGGTTAAGATAGGTCATCGCTTTTTCACTTTCAACACCGAGTTGTTAGGATTCCACAGTGGAGTGATGAAGAGACGAATAGGGGATGGAGACGGCAGCTCTAAGGAAGGAATGAAGATAGACATAAAAAAAGAATGCATATCATGTTAAAGCAAAGCAGGGCTGCACCTCCGCTGATAGTGAGTGTGACCCTTCCTGGAGGTCACAGACCTCGGGGATTTAAAAAGAGCTCCACAGGGAGTCACAAACCCCACTGGCAGGGAGGGGACAGATGTTCATAAACATGGTGGACAGACAATAAGGCCACCACACTTAAGGGATGCCACAGATGACCAAATAATAATTACATATCTATTCTGTTAGAGCAATAATAATATGATTGATCAGTTTACAGCTTTCATCATTTTAGGATTAAAGGTATAAAACAGTAAAAGTCTGGTGACATTTTCCTAGTTTTGCCCCTCTAAAACAGACTGCATAGAAATCAGCTTTTCATAAAGCAATTAGTGGAGCTGACAGGATGACATACAGTCCTGCTACACGAGCACGACACTGACTCATCATCATCACCTCTTCCCACCCTGCATCGCCATATTTTCCTCCTTTGTTCAAGTTAACGTATTTAAGTTTACACCCAAAGCTAATTGGATCCAAAGTCTTGAACCCTTATCCCTCGGCTCTCAGGCTGCTTTCTCTTGATAAATAATTGGGATCAAGATTTTCGCATCATTAATTCTTCTTAGTCAATGGGTCAAAGGCCTGACAGTCCCTTGGCATTTTCTGTGAGCTGTTCAGAATGTGAACGTTTGCCATTCCTGTTTATCGGTGTGTGTGCATATACATGCATGCTTTGTGCATTTCAATGTACAAAAAAAAAAAATATCTGTATGCATGAGATGAACAGAGAGGCAGGGCAGCCCCAGTGTGCTTCACATGTGTGTGGGAGTTATCACACAGACATGTGATAACTCCCACACAGACCCAATTAGCATGACAACTAATTACTGTTTCCATGGTCCCCTCCCTCAGCTAAGCTAACTCATTAAATTAAATCAACACTCTGGTCTGAAAACAATGCTTTGAGGGAGTAATAATGATCGCCTGCCACTTGCTATTTATGTGTTCTAGGTATTACTTTTCATAGGGCGGTCAACCATAACAGTGGAGCCTTTTGAAAGCTGAGAAAATGTTAGCTTCAAATATCAACACAGGAATTACCTCTGGGCTAGAGTGAGACAGTAAGCAGAAAGAAAGAGGACGACAGCTGAGAGTGTGTGAAATAAGCACACCAAGTGATATGCATGGGCAACAGGGAGAACACTGAGAACAACAACAAACAGATAGAAAAAAAGGAGATGGTCTGCCTGGGGTATGAGGCGCATGTGATAACCAGCTGTGCACACTGGGGAAAAAAAAATTCTCAGAAAGCTCATACAGTGTCTGGTATGTCAGTAAAAACAGTCTGGATTTGGGGGGGGCTGTCAAAAAAATGCCAACTCTGTACACACAGATCCTGCTGGATAATATTATGTGCTTTAATAAGATGCAGGAATTCAGGGAAAAGGAGAAAGTTTGTGTCACTGAGATGTCATGAAGACAGAAGAAAAAGTCTGGAATGAAGCAGGAAGTTCTCAGTGTTACAACATGACCTTCTAACACTGTTGATAAAAAAGAAAAAGACAAAGCATTTTCCTTGGAATCGCTCTTGGTGCTCACTTTGCCCAATCTTCATGTTTCTTTTAAGGGAATTTGGCATTAAACTGTAAGAGTCTTGTACTTGTTGGCTGACACTTAAGCACGCATACCCCAGAAAGTGTCTATACAATAAATTACATCCCCCATGGCCACATGCAAATGTGAGTAGCATTCACAAGTCTTCATCCGTGCTTTCAGTAATGCACTTGCAATTGCAGGCCCCTTTATTGTGCTTTGTTTAATATAAAAAAAACAAAGCATATTTCCGTTAAGCCCCGGATTCCCACATTCTCCATGCAGTGCAAGCCTCTGCGGCCATGTGGTAGCTGATTAAGTTACACCACTGTGCTTGTGTGACTGCGCGTACTGAGATTCCAGCGCGTTTTAATCAGGCACGACTGAAAGGACAGATGTTGTTTTTGATGTAAGCGAATCTCAAAAGGTATAAGCAGTACAGAGCAGCCGGTGTTTAGTGTGCGTGAGCTTAGTGATAATTTGGATTTATGAATGCGGGAAAGACTAAAGGCCATCAAAGAAGACTGTGCTGCATCTGCGTCAAAATGGTGTCCACAGGAGTGCTGGAAAAAAGTAAGCTAGCTGGTTTGATCCACAGGTGCAGGTGGAGGTGATGTGCTGGTCTCACTAGAGATGGAGGTCATGAAGCTCGGCTGGCAGCTGTGTCGGTGTCAGGGTGGCACTGCCAGGCTGACTGCTAATGTCCGGTGAGTCATCCCACTCTGTGCACTGGAGGTCTGCACTAGATGCTCTGCAACAGGCTAGTTTTAGAGTATAGGAAGAGGAATGGGAGAAATCCAGAACTGACCACTCATCTGGACTTAAAGTCCCACAATAGAAATTACACACACATGTAAAATTATTAACTTTAGAATATATAAGAGAAAGCTTGAGATGTCTAATGTTTAAGAATAAATCTTTTTGGGCAAATATTTTCATCAATACAGTTTTATAATGAATTATACTGGACACGGTGTAATTCACTGTCTATATGGATGCTTGTTAACTGTTATCTGGGCAGCAACTACTTTAACATCTGTAATGTGTACATTGAATTGAGACAAAAAAAAAAGAGGGGGGGG
Organism: Pelvicachromis taeniatus; assembly: GCA_015108175.1. Classification (NCBI taxonomy): domain Eukaryota; kingdom Metazoa; phylum Chordata; class Actinopteri; order Cichliformes; family Cichlidae; genus Pelvicachromis; species Pelvicachromis taeniatus. Next base: position 45,494 of record VURO01003392.1, on the reverse strand, counting down.
ACATTTTTCATTTAATATAAATAATTTAAAATTATTTTAAAAATTTAATTCCTCACATTTCTTACATTTATTGAACCTAAAAAAAAAAACAAAACCCTCTCTTATATTCCTCCACGTGCCCGTATGTGAGAATGAATATGGGACATAGTGGGTCCCCCTGCTGTCGTCTTATATACTTACAAGCCGCAGTGCGCATGCCCTCCTCGCCCTCTCCTCCATGCAAGACACTGGACTGTTAAATACTCGTGCACATCTTTTTATGTCAAATCAGCCAGGCTGCCATATGTTAGCCTCAGAGCTAGATACAGTAAAAATAGGCTTGGCCCCCAATGATATTAATGACTGTGTGTGCTGTGAACACACTGCATAATTATCCCCTGCAGTTTCATCCAAAGATCAGTTTTATAGTACTCGCTTCAGGTTTATGGGACTCAAATACACACTGAGGAGCAGAAGCATGCACGCACACTGAAGCTTACGCAGACGGAGAGGGGGAACGATAACGTAGCTTTTCCCTTACTATACAAATCTAAATGCTAACAAGACAGTAGCCAGTGGGGCTCAATAAAGATTTCACGGGTCTGTCCAAGTACTCTCACCTGTTGTTGCATCTGATGTTAGCGAGAATTTAAACCCCACAAAAAGAACAAATATTGGCCCAACATTCAATTGCTGAGCACTGCCTGCAGTGACACAGATACTTCTTTAGAATCTGGGCTGTAAAAACTAGGTGTGTATTATTTAGAGAGTCCATTTCATGGACCTTTTTCACAGCAACCACTCTGACATGAAATAGGAGGTAAACATGGGCGTTACAAATGAAGGTTCTGTTCCATTTAGATGCGAGTCTTCATTAATGTGATTGGTAATTCTTGCGTTCACCGAACATTTCATGGCAAAGCAGCTGCTGTGAAAAAGGCCTGTAAGTGGAAACTAGAAGACAGAACATTCAAGTCCTACAGGAGCACTGAGAGACTGATGTGTATGGTGTGGAGAAGAATTCCTGTTCTAGAGATGCCACATTATCCCTGACGCGCGCACACACACACACACACACACACACACACACACACACACACACACACACACACACACACACACACACACACACACACACACACACACACACACACACACAGAGCACACTAACTGTCAAAATAAGAAGCAGCATGCGATCTGCAAATCAAATCTAATATACCTCAAACCCAAATTTATCATCTTTTCAGTTAGCTATGCATCACGAGCATTTGCAGCTTCCTTCACTATCCCTGTAGATTTATATCACTTTGCAAGCAGCAAACAGAGATGGCTGACATTTGGTTATGTATTAGATGTTATAATAACTTGTTAGTCAGCCAGCTCCAGGCTGCTGTGGTACACCCTTCTGTAATTACTGTCAGCATTCACGCAGCCATCATATATCTCACACGCACACAACCCGCAGCACACGATCTGTCACACATATTTGGCCATTTGCACATTAAAGGAAAATAAACAGCCATGTTGAAATACATGCTGACTCGCACTGGTGGATGGATATCAAAACCTCAGCGCAGAGTGCTTTTCAACACAAAACATGTGCCCTGATGCTGTGTGCTGTTAAAGCCTTACTGGTAAAGATATTGGTATGCACTCGGCCAGTACCACAGTTGAATATTTTCCCAAAACTATTATTCAATTTCAAGAGTCAAAAATGGAAAAACTGATTATTATTTTTTTTTTTTTTGTTTACTCGCTTGTGTGACACAACCTTTTGTCTATTTAAACAGAGATAATGGGATTTTAAACCTCTGTTGAAAAACTGCATTGCTCTCAGTCTGAATCATTTTCTTATGTTTTCAATTTTCAAACAAAAATAATTCCAACTATAAACACTTTATTACCACATTATTTCTCAGTGTTAAATCACAAATTCTCTGGCGGGGCCTCCAATCAATAAACTGCATAGAAATACATTTTTAGATTATTTTTGCTAATAAGACAGACATGAAATCTGAGAAAAGGAGAACAAAACTAACAAATTAATTTACAGATGGGCAACAAATTAAAAATCTTCAATCTCCACATTCACAGAGCTCAAGGAGTAGGTGAATAGTTTTGTCAAATGAAAGTGATGTGAATCAGATGTTGTGGCTTTTTGCAGTCCCCTGGTCTCCATGGATACTGAACATCTTCGGGAGATTTGGACAGTGCTCTCCGCTACCATAATCAAAACACAAAATGAGGGGATATGTTTGGAAAGGATGCAGTTAATCCCTCCAGTAAGAGTTTCCAAAACTTGGAGAGTCTGTTTCAAGGACCACTGAAGCCGTTGTCGCATTGTGGCTCAACACCTTAAAGACGCTTCGTGGTGGTTTTTCCATAATTTTTGACATTTCGTTAAGTGACCACAAAAAAGGTTAAAAAACGTAAATGTGTAATTCTGTACACCTCACTTTGCTTTCCACATTTAACTGTGGTCTGACAGCATGTACAGTATGTGGATTGGTTAGAGCACATTACATAAGACATCCCCACTGACACCAGTTGCTAGTTCGGTTCACAGTCTCTACTTGACCGCAGCGCTTTTACGTTTCCTTTCCAATATTTTCTTAGTCCTACTTGTCATTCGTCTTTCCACTGTCCATTTATATTTCCTTATACATCCTGGTGGGACATCTAGTTTTATGCCTGCACATCTATGTGTTTCAAGCAACCAGTATCTCAAATAAAGAGACTTAACGGCTGACATTAACGTCAGCATTTAAAGCAGATTTTTGTGTAGATACACTTTGATATTTTACTTTAATAATCGCAATTAAAACTTTTACCGTCAAGGACATTTGAGCAACATAATTAAAGTTTCCTAAAAAACGGCATAGTTAATTGTCAAGCAGGGTAACCACTATGCCAGTGTTAAAAAAAAAAAAACAGAAAAAAAAAAGACTTTTCTGTGTCTGAGCGTACATGTAACAGTTTCAATCCATCTCTGTCTGTCTGCCTGGCTGTCTACTCAAAACTCAACCACACAACACACAAACATAATGCAAGCTCAGCTCAACCACTGCAGCCCTCCACTTTCACAGGAATTTCCCCCCATTTCGGCCCAGAGGATCCTGCTTACACCGACAAAATATGAACCCAGTGGCAGCGTCGAGCCACAAAAAACACAAAACAAAACATGTATATTTTCCCAATGGCTTAAAGGGGTTCACATGGTGATGTACAAAGCACTGGTCAAACTTGTGGATTGTGCTGTCAAGCGAGTACTTTTAATGCTCACTGACACACAGTTTTCCTTTTCTCAATCATCTGTTAGTGTTCAGTCAAGCCTTTAGGCCGTAAGTGAAAACTGCAAAGTGATGTGTGCCTTTATAAGCATTTTTCAAGGAATATGAATGTACTTCACTGGCTGTAACATTAAGCGTGCCTCTATGCAAGTGCTGAGATCGTAAATAACTTATTGGTATAGAAACATAAAGCTACATACATACAGTGTGTTTTTGAATTTCATTGCCAAATCCTCAAAGGTTAAAAAAAAAGAAAAGAAAAAGAGGCATCTACAAAAATCTTTAGGAAAATCTGACAAATCGCAATTTCACCATTACGTTTCCGCCATGCCAATAAACATGCCACTATCTTAGCCCCATTGTCCCCCCAATCAAAGCTCTGAGCTCTTTTCTCGAGGATTTGCATAGTGGCACCTTCTCACCTTTGAGTATAGCGCATAGAGATGCATGGCTTCAGGGATCAGTTTTTGTCAAAATCCTTTTTTCCCCATTTGCTTCTAAAACTTGCAAAACGTCCTAAATGTTACGATGTCAAGAATCATTTCTCAAATGAAAAACTGGAACTGGAAAACTGTTGAAAGATTTCATCATAAATAAGTACAGAAGATTTTAAAACTGACTAGGACAATTACTGTTTTATAATCCCATCTATAACCATAATTGTTCCATAAAGCAATACAATCAATAATTTGAAAAAACAAGAGTGACCTTTGCTGCCCATCTCAATGTTTTAACCATATTTTTGTTCTGTAGCTGGTTCATTGAAACAAAAACCTCTCAGGTAGTAAAATGACTTCGGTTACCATAGTGATGGCCCAATGTTTGGCAAACCTTGTGTTGATGCTTGTTTCAACCTGACGAGACCTCATTATGGGCTGGTGGGGAGTCCTGTCTGAAATCTCTGGCCCAGACGGTCACTCAGACCTAATTAACACACCTTTCGAAATCTAACTGACTCGATTCCTTCGTTACTCTCCGTTATCCATGTCCCTGCAGATCTAATCAGTGTGCAACCTGCCAACTTACAAAACACATACAACAAGAACAAACAACCCCACATCCAGGGTAATAAATGAAACAAATGGAACAGTCGGTGGTCATTAGCTTTGTGGCTTAAATGGTTGTCCTTCCTGTCTGGGTTCAAGGCCAGCCAATGCACCAGTAAAGAGCCTGCTCCTTTGCCCGCTTTCCCTACTGGAGAGTGAATCATCTCTGAAGCCAACACAACTCAGCGGGACCAGAAGCAGGATAAAGGTTAAGAACCCCATGGAGATAAAATTCATGTCGGTTAAAGTCGAGGTTTGGCTACAGATTAATTTGCCTCGAGTAAAGACATGTTACTAATAATAGCTGCTACTTTTGAATAGACAGCAGGTGTCCTTATCGATAAGTAAAAGATGCTATAATAAGAAACACAGGGAATCTAAAAATGGCACGGGTAATTTTTTAAGCGGTTTTGTTATTAATAATATTTTTACTACTTTTTATTATCACTAAAAAATGTTTCCTGTAAAGGTACAATGACCAAACTTGGCCCATAGTTGCAGAAAAGAAAAAAAGAAAAAGAAAAAAAGAAACCCTGGTTGATCCAGTAGGTTGCAAAACATATAGAAGCAAGATAGAGAATCTGGCAAGGCACTGCTGGTCGAAGGGATGAGATCCCCGGGGGACATCCAAACACACACATGTATGGCTCTCACAGGAGGCCTGAGTTGGCAAAGACATTTTGTGCCGCAGGGTTTGGTGCTGAGCCCATGCTGGCTAAAAAGAGATCCATGCCCTGTGGCGCCTACCTGGCATTTAGCCGAGACCACTCTTTGATTATACTGCATTTTATTTCTTGCACCATGTTTCCAGTTTCTAGAACATTTAAACAAAAAAAAAAATAGGTATCAAATTTGTGATTAAATAAAAAAAAAAAAAATCATCCTGAAGAAAAATTCTAAATTTCCAAGTTATACTTGAACTCGATGCCACATATTTTCTCTCCCTTGCTTTCTTTATAAACACACAATTTTTCCTCTTCATGTCAAAGCCTGGAATATATTGAGGGACAGCTGCAAGATGATCTGATCCAGATGATCTCAGGAGGAAAAAAACATAAACTCACATGGTCTGTAAAGCACAGACCTGACGTGAGCAAAACTACAAAAAAAAAAGAAAAAAAAAAAAAGAAGAAAGGATGGTGGCTTAGAAACTTATGTTGGGTTTTTTCCCTTTAATTTGTCACCTGGCCCATTTTGTCTTGTGACCACAAACTAAATAAATAATAACTCTATTCAGGTAATTCACATGTCACTATAATTAGAAATAAATGAGGCATGTTGAGGTATCTCCGTTCTCCAGGTACCACAGAGTAAATTGCTGACTGGCTCTTGTATATCTCACTCTGCTGTCTAGATTCAACTGTGGTCTGAAAACATGTATTGCATGTGGATTGGTCAGCGCACATTAAGCACTTCTACTGACATCAAGAGCCTTGACCACAGCTAATTTACCTCCTTTGATTTCCTTCTCAGTTACATATTATTCCTACCACCGTCCTCTGGGACGCTATAAAGGAATTTAGATTCCTTTATAGCGTCACATTTACACATACACATCTATGTGTCGTCTCAAAAAACAAACCAAAGAAAGAGCATAACTTAAGATTTTAGGTCACAAAACCACTTCTTAATTTGGACTTAATTGCTGTATGGCAGTACGTGATGGCTCAAAACCTGCATACATCCTACTGCATTAATGGTGCCTTCACAGATGGGCAAGTCACCCATGCCATGTGTATGAATGCACCCCCATGTCATCACAGATGCTATACAAGCTGGATGGTCCCCCCTGTTTACGCACCATTGTGCAGATATTATTATTTCAACTAGTTTAAAATTGTAATTACACAATTGCTTTGATAAAACAGACGCACAGAAAAACCTTTTCTAACCTTAAAATATGAGTCATCAAATTTATAAATGAGCACATACTCATTTAATTTAGCATTATAGTTGAATAAGTTGTGTTTGAAATTCAATACATATGGGGTTGAATGCTGAACGAGTACAGCAAACAACCAAATACCAAAATATAAGTATAATGAAATGCAAAGTTTTACCACTAAGTACCAATTTAAGAGAGCACCAAATAATCTAAAAGCAAATCCACAACATACATATGCACCTGGTGACAAAATATTTACTTTAGTTACTTTGATAAACATTTTAAGCATGCGTGGTACTTACACTACATGGGTGTTAAATATCTAAAGGAACACATTTACTCACTGAAACAGGAAAAGAAGGAAAAGATCTCCAAGGATTAAATCAGAAGTGCCCAACACTGCACATCACTTTAACTGGAGCTGGAACAAAGTCTGCTTTGATTTTCTCCAACGTTTAGCTCAGTCATAGCCTCAGCTAGACGTCTGATTCAGTCTGTTTATGCACGCAAATGACTGGCATTAGAAACCCATGGACATGTGGTGGAAACATGTTTACAGCTGTGGCCTCGGTTTGGGCGATGATGTCATGGCAAAGAGAAAGGTGGGGAAAAGTTTGCCTTTGTCCGTGACTTGAAAATAAGGACGCTTTTGGTAAACCATGATGAGAGCAAATGATTTAAATAGGAAAGTAAATAGAAAACAACGATTGAGAAGTGGATAGAAAAATCAGGGGGAGGTTAGAAGAGGATGTTTCATGGGTCCAGGGGGTAGGAAGGACCCGGGACAGGACAACACACAGCTGATGCAACAGCTCCCCCTGGGGCAAGGCACTGATAATGCTTTAGACCTTTCTAGGTCAAGTTATGTTGAGCCATTCATGAGAATAAACCATTGAGAAGTGAATAAGATCTCAATATACCACATGTTCTCCAGGGAAAGCTTGGGTCCTGGCCTTCATGTGCCTATTATTTTTACACATGTTCAGTTCAATTCAATATTATTCATGCAGCGACAAATCACAACATCAGTTGCCTTAAGGCGCTTTATATTGTAAGGTAAAGACACTAAAATAATACAGCAAAAACAGAGAAAACCCCAACAATCATACGACCCCCTGTGAGCATGTGCTTTGGCGACAGCAGGAAGGAAAAACTTCCTTTTAACAGGAACCTCCAGCAGAAGAACTGGAGGTTATGGGGGTGGGGGATAATTACACTAAATGCAGATAATTATATGCAGGTAGGTGTGTAATAACATGAGTGAAAAATGTGACTGAAGAAGAAACACGTGATGCCTCATCCTCTGGCAGCCTACACCTATTGCAATGTAACTAAGGGAGGACTCAGGGTCACCTGATCCAGCCCTAACTATATGCTTTAGAAAAAAAGGAAAGTATTAAGCCTAATCTTAAAAGTAGAGATGGTGTCTGTCTCCCAAATGCAAACTAGAAGATGGTTCCACAGAAAGGGGCCTGAAAACTGAAGTCTCTGCCTCCCGTTCTACTTTTAAATACTCTAGAAACCACAAATAAGCCCACAGTCTGAGAGCAAAGAGCTCTAATGGTGTGATATGGTACCATAAGGTCATTAAGCTAAGAAGAGGCATGATTATTTAAGACCTTGTATGTGAGAAGGAGGATTTTTAATTTTGGATTTAACAGCAAGCCAATGAAGAGAAGCGAATATGGGAGAAATATGCTCCATCTACAGTACCAGGTCAGTAAATGTCCCCTAAAGCACTGACCTGGACTCCACGTGTAGATGCTGACTGTAGATGTAAACCTAAGCTAGCATCTGCACGGTGTGTTGGGCCAAGCCCTGTCCATAGAGGCCCCACCCGGAACCCACAGGACCCAAGGCATCCAGTGCCCTATGCCAGATCCCACACAAGGCCCCATACCCCAAGGGGTAGGCTGTTTTGACAGCATACAGGGAAAGTACACAACATTTGCAGTTTCTGCACATTACAAGTTCAAAATAATAGAGCCTAATTTTTTGGTGGAAACTGGGTTGTATTGATTTGTACTTTCCCCTGTTCTCGCCACATTCTCAACATACTGTTTTATGCATTTACCAGCCAACAGCCATTACACACCCACCTTTGAATGACACATCAATCAAAGCAAATGCAAACACGATAAATAATTCACCCATTGATTCATTGGTGGCAGTTGACGCCTCAATGTTTCATAGTTCACAGCTCATTCACACACAAACAGGTTCATGCACACACGTGTGCTTGCAAATGAGCACAGGCACCATGTACTTGGCTTAGAAAACACGGCACACACACACACACACACACACCCATGCTCTGTATGCAGTTCACGAATGTGGTTGGTACTCTTGTGATCATTTTTCCATTCATGACTGGTAACACAGCTGTCCTAGGAAGAGGCAACCATTCATTTATGGACTGACTGTTGCTTGAATCAAGAGCAAGGCCTTGTCAGTAGTTCAGCAATTTGGACAGAAAACCACCCTGGAGGGAGGGGACAGGCTGTGTTCACATGCTAGATGTCACCGCAGTGATGCAGCTGCTGTGTTTAAAAGCAGGAGGACGTAATGGGTTTAAATATCCGATAACAATATGTATATGCCAACAACAGCCCACAACACAGGCACAGATGACGATGTTACCCACTAAAAAAGGCAATGGGATACGTGCAGGTCTCAAACTAAGGTTTATCAGTATAACTACTAGGTTTACTTACAGGAAAAGCTTTCTTTAATATTTAAATTACAGCGTACAAAACTGATCTTTTCAAAACACTCTCACGATTGCATGGGAAATCTGCATTGCATACACTAAATAACTAGAATTCTCTGGTTTTTCATTTACACATTAGTACTACCAAAATTCACTCAAATTTAGCAAGTCATCATGCATAGATCTGATAGACATGCAAAGAATGTTTGCTGCACATGTGAAAAAAAAGTTACAGTTCAGCTGGAATTTTATTTTCTTGCTACAAAGGTTAAATAAACATAAAATCATGAAAACAAAGTTGCCAAGTAGAAAGTCTTGTGCAATTTTTGCTACTTTTCAGTGAATTCAAGATAAATAGAACCAACGTTTATCAGTTTCACACGTTCACATTAATCTCTCTAAGAAGAATGTGGTGTTGAGCACAAGAGAGACTCATTTCTCAAAGAAAACTGCTCTCTTCAATAACTCCAAGGCTTACTCCCAGCCTTTTTCAAGTGATTTTCAACACTGTATACTGAGAGAATCAATACATTGTCAATGTTTAAACTGCATTAGCAATATGACCCAATGCCACTTCCAAATTTTAAGCAGTGGCCAATATTATTCCTGATACATGATACCAGATATACTGTAAAGGCTAAAGCAGGGGTAGGCAACTCCAGGCCTCAAGTGCCGGTGTCCTGCAGGTTTTAGCCAACACACCTGAGTCAAATGATTAGTCCTTTACCAGATCTCTGGAGAACTTCAAGACATGCTGAGGATGTCATTTAGCCATTTAAATAAGCTGTGTTGGATCAAGGACACATCTAAAACCTGCAGAAGATCGGCACTTGAGGCCCGGGGTTGCCCACCCCTGGGCTAAAGGATGTGATCATTGTTTACCAGTTTTCCTACAATGCATTTCACAAACTGATCAAGACATCATTTGGCTCATTGTGATACATAGTCTGCTGCATCTAAGAGTATTATAAACAATAGAGTCTGAGTGAGACTATGTAATGAGACCATTCCAAAAGTAATGAAGTTTAGTTTTGATCAAACAAAATATATGTTCATATGAGGACATATATATATTAATAATATTTTCCAGCTTGTATATTAATCTGGATTTATAGTGTTAGGATGTATAAAGCATATAAACATGGAAGCAACTCATTTCAAGCCAGTGAATATTGTTACTATCAATTCATTTGCGGATTATTTTCCTACCCGAGATCAAATTCTCACGTTTGAGATGCTTGGGAGAGAGAATTCACAACTGCATGAGTCACACTGCACTACAAGACTTTAAAATGAGCCGATTTCTTTTGTAAAAGAAAAAACAAAAGATTTTGAAGAAAAAAAATATTGTTGGAGGAATGGATTTTCCCACTAAACAGTAACAGTTAATTTGCTGATTCCTCTTCTATGTATTCTCAGCCCTGGGAGAAGGGCTTTCATTTGTGCATGTCAGAGGTCTTTGCCATGTTGCATGCTGGTGATTTGTGATGCCTGTGAAGGATCAGAAGGAGGGGTTTCGGAGGGGGGGGTCGGGTCGGCCTTAGTTATTAGCAGAGCTGTAGTGTGAGAAAGTTCTGAAGGCGAACACTGGCTGCAGCTGATACGAGTCTCCAGGGACTTCCCCTCTGCTGAGGTCATTCCTCGCACTCCAACACTCGTACATCACTGCTGACATCACCACGGATCCTTGCCAAACCGTTGCCATGGGCAACACAAACAGGAAAAAGCATGTGTGTGTGTGTGTGTGTGTGTGTGTGTACGCTTGTTGTTAAGTAAGATCATTAAACTCTGATGGTGTACTGATTGAAGAATGATGTGTTATACACAATCATGCAAAAGAGGCTATCATCCATAAAATGTTTTTTTTTTTTTAAATATATTTAAATATCAGCTCTGATCCAAATGTCTGCAGCTGTTCTGTGTATTTATTACAGGTGAAATCTGTATTAGATACACATTATGAAAAAAACTGCAATTCTTTTCAAGAAAAGACCGTGCTTTCATTAAAACATGATGTTAACATGTGTTTAATGTGTGCATGTTTGCCTTTGTGTTGGTACATCTGTGTGTGTGTGTGTGTGTGTGTGTGTGTGTGTGTGTGTGTGTGTGTGTGTGTGTGTGTGTGTGTGTGTGTGTGTGTGTGTGTGTGTGTGTGTGTGTGTGTGTGTCTGCTGCCTTTCTTGCACCCCCTGCTGTGCCAGTCAATGCTTAAGACTCTTGGGAAGTGAGGCGGCAGTGCCAGCAGTAATCAGAACTCTT
>VURO01003392.1:23403-34305 GCA_015108175.1 Pelvicachromis taeniatus | reverse complement strand
CATTCCTCGCACTCCAACACTCGTACATCACTGCTGACATCACCACGGATCCTTGCCAAACCGTTGCCATGGGCAACACAAACAGGAAAAAGCGTGTGTGTGTGTGTGTGTGTGTGTGTGTGTCTGCTGCCTTTCTTGCACCCCCTGCTGTGCCAGTCAATGCTTAAGACTCTTGGGAAGTGAGGCGGCAGTGCCAGCAGTAATCAGAACTCTTTGTATCCACACACAGGGGCGAGCTATAATCAGGGAATGTTCTTTCACCAATAATAGCTGTAATCCTCTCATCTCAATATGATGTGTAACCTGCTCAAAACTTGGATTTTTGCAGGAGATTTATACCTGGCCTCCACCTTGTTTCAAAATAGATTTAATGAGCTTTCAAAGCCAGCTTTCATAATAATTGCTGAACCGTAGAATTAGACCAGCCAGAGCTACAGAAGACAAAATGACAGGGTGGAAGAATAGCGATAATCTTCAGGGATAAGCTCAGCAATGCACTGCCCTTTGAAGAATACCTACAGAGAATCAAGCGTGAAGGACCCTCTGAGTAGATACACCTACCACGTTTATGCATACCAACAAATTATTTTGATATATACACTATAGATGAATTCAAAGTGACAACTAATAAAACTGATGGTCGATGCGGCGACTTCTGATTCCTACACTCATTATATGCCTAAAACAAAGACTTCAGTGTTGGTTATTAGCATGATTTTAATTAGAATTTGCCAGGACTCATTTACTCAGAAGCAGACACACACACACAGATATCTTGTTCCAGATGAAAGAGGAAACTGACACGCACACTAAAAGAAAGATACGACTGATTGAATTTTTTGAGAAAAAAAAAAAATCTACCTGCAAATCTTCTCCTTCACAGACTACAGAATAAACTATTGTAGCCAAGCTGCAAGCACACCGAAAAGTAATTAGGTTGTAAAATGAAGAGATTTTTTAGCAGATTGCAGATTACTTCCAATGATAAAGACATTTGGTGTGCTACATAAATCCCACTCGGTCTACCCAAAGTATTAGCATCATTCGTATACCTCCTGAATGAAATGAAGCTGAAAAAACAGACTTTAGTTTAAATTTGATTAAATCTCTTGCATGCAGCATAATTATTATTGTTAAGCATAATATTAAACATACATGCATGTGTCACTTTGAACATATTTGCCTTTATTATAAGCAAGTCTGATCAAAGTCACAAGTACCAGTCAGATAGCAGATTACTTTGGACATCACCCCTGAAGCTCTGCGTGTAGCCATTGGTCTGTCATTAGACTCTGCCACAGTTGCATTCATGGGGAGAAGAAAATAAATAAAAGAATGCATGAAATCCAAAAAATAAATTCAGGAATGTCAAACAAGGGATTGAGTGGCTTCTCTGCAAGCAGCTGCAGCAAGGAATGCCTTAAGTCGCAAAGTTCATGCGTACTGTTTGTAAGCTGGAAACTTTATTCAAATTATTTATAATTACATAACTGTAGACATAAAACACTACAACACAGTGCTATATTATATTATATTATATATTATATTATCTCTGAGCAAAGGATAGCAAACATATCCTCTTCTACTAATGACAGATTTGAAGTTACTTTGACAAATCTCTCATGTAAGGCCACAGAAAAGTGTGATATTTTGCACATGAGTGTAGATAAGAGCAGAACCAAACTCAACTTGTACTCTTATTTGATGGTTGCCATGTAGCCTACTTTCACACATCCGCCTGTCTGAATATCTGAAGAGCTGCTGATGTGCTCAACCAGATTTGGCTCATTTGAATAAGACAAAGAATCCACATAACCTTTATGTTAGCTTACAGTACTTTGGTTTCTCCTTGTATTCATCCACACAGACTTTATCTTCATCCATTTAGTTCATTTTTTTCAGTTTCTTTGACATCAGTCAGGTTTTTTGGTCTTCTTCCATGAATGTGAGAAACATCGTTGCACACGATGTACTGACGCCACTGCTGACTGAATGTTTGTACACTGACCAAAACAAATCAGGGCTTTTTAAACCCAGCTGAACACATTTCACTTTTCTCCAGCCTGATTTGTCGGTTGGCACACAGACAGTACAGTGTGGTACAGTGCACATTGTGCCAAGTAACACTACATCATTGGCCGTAGCTCTCAGTCCGCTTAGTGACATCATGATGTAAAACATACACACTTGGTCGACATCGGGTCACTACCACAGTATAGGGACTTTACGGATTACAAAGCTAAAACAGGGCCACTTTTTCAGTCCGTCACTGTTATGCTGCTCTGCAGTGTTTTATATTTCAAAACACACTTACTCTGAAAAGCAAAAACTCATACACCCCACAATTGTAGTATTCACAATGATGTCAAGTCACAATTCACACTGTAAACCCATTCAACAGTGACCTCAGTCTTACTCATGCCACCTGCACTGTAACATCATCCCTCTTGCCTATATTTCGCACAATGATGTAGGCTTAACTAAAGGCCATAAATAATATGAAAAGTAGCGGTACAGGCAGACGCAGAGCAGCTGTGCTGACAGAGGGAGATGGCTGAATTACAAATGCACATATGGCACAAACTGCATAGTCAAACAATTCCTGGGAGGCTGTGGAGGAAATAACTGCTGGTGTTTTATCAATGTCCCCAATCTTTACCTCCCCCAGTCGTATGTGCCGCACAAAAACCTCCAAAGCAGATGTAAGGGGGACGTTTACCCCTTTAAATCATAGTGCATGCATGCAACCTTGCCTGTTGCTTAATATTAATAATCAACATACACCTGTTGCCATGGCACAAGGCTCTGCCCTGGTATGGATAAACAGGTGAAGGTTGACCAGCTTTGGCAGAACATTGCAACAGTTGGCTTGCACCGCTTCTTCTGCACGGCAGACAGAAAGAAAAAAACCCAAAAAAACAATATATATCTACTTTCAATCCAGGAAAATGATTTAATTTCATGTGGAGCTTTTCATTATGGTTTCAACTTCAGGAGTCTCATCAGAGTCCAGCAATGGGCTAATGAGCTGGAAGGCAGTAGAGTAAAGAGACTTACAGAGGGGACTTGCTTGGACAGCTAAAGTCTTGTGCAAAATTTCCTATTAAAAACTTGACACATGGTAAGGCCAAAGCCCTCCAACAAGCACCGGCACCAGCTTTTCTCTGAGCCTAAATAGTGACGCAGCATGAGTGTTGCTTCAATCGGCTTAACGCTGGCTGCACAGTCATTTTAATGTGTATCGCATGTGTGTACATTTGCCCATGTTCAATTACTGTATTTCCACGCATGTGAACTTAAGCCCTGCAAGTGAAGGGGAGTGTGTGTGTGTGTGTGTGTGTGTGTTTCCTCCCATACATCAGACAATCACAATAACACTGAAGTTTGCACTTCCTGCATGGAGGGAACTTTGGCTCAAATAAACCCTTCCTCCAATTTCTAACCTTCTCTTTTTTTCACCCCCCCAAATCCATGCCTTTTTCCTCCCTCCATCCGCTCCCTTGTTCCTTGTCAGCTGGTGGGGAGATCCAGATGTGAAGGGAGACTGGGACAGGAAAAGCAAAGAGAGAGAGGGAAGGAGAGGGAGATAGAAATCCACATCCCCGGTGACAGACTTCATTGTCCAAGACCTTTTGGACAAGGCCTTTACAGACACATACACACAAACAATTATGCACACCAAACAATGGAGTCCCTCTAGACTACAAGGTCTGATTGTGCATTTGTGTATTTTTCTCTGTATGTGTGTGTGCGCGCACATCTGATGACAGAGCAATCAATGAACAACATCTTGCTGGAGATTTGCTGGAGATATTTAGCTGAGTTATTTACTGGGGGGTCTTGGCCAGGCATGAAGCTATTGTTCTCGTTTAGTGGGGAGAGAGAGGAGGAAATCAATACAGACCTGAGAGAGCGAAGCAAACAGTGAGTAACAGCTGTATGCCAGCATCCCCCCCATATGCTTCTCTCCCTCCATCTTTGTTAAATTCTCACATTTACACCATCAGGTAGGGCCAGGAGCTGATAATTACATTTAAATGACGAACACACATGCATCTGTACAGAATTTCAAAGGCAAACACATGCACACAACTCACACCCACACACCATGGAGCCATATGAAATAAGTTAATAGAGTGAGTCAGCAAAGGAAACGAGGCAAGCTAAAAGGGCTCTCACTACCACAGCATGTCTTTTACTTACTCAAACTCTTACTTACTCAATAAAAAAAATAAAATAAAAATTAATCTATGTTCTTTACGTCTAATGCCAAATAGATTGTCTTCTTTAAAAATCTCTCACTGAAGATATCCCTCAGAAAAACCCTGAAATGTTACTGAAAACCTTTTGACAGGCACCACCGAATGAATGAGACAAGAATATTCCTCTCTAAAAAATTTAAATGTCAGTACTCACCGCGAGGCTGTCGCTGTGTATTTTCTTCCCACTCTTTCTGCCGAGCTAACACCGACTAACTCTTTAAGAATGGGAGCAACAAGTAGCGTACAGTGGAGAACAATGCATGTCTGCCAGAGCGCAGCAAAGCGTAAGCAGAGTGGAGACAGAGAGAGGTCCAGTCATCGGGCTGCTGCTCACATGGGACGTGGAGAGGAGGGGAAAAGAGGGAGGGTTAGCTATAGAATAGTGAAGAGTATAAGTTGAGTTTGGCAGGGGGGAGGGATCTCATCCTTCACTCCGCATGTCTTGCCCTTTTCCTCTCCTCTATTCAAAAATGTTTCAACATGTCTCAAATTTCTTCTCCTTCTCAAAAGTTGAGTTTTTTCTGGCCTTCCTCTTTCTCCGTACACTCCCCTTTTCTTTCGCCATCTCTTGTCTCTTTGTTCTTACTGTCTTTTCATTGCACACACACACACACACAGACACACACCACACACACACACACGAGGGTCTCTTTGTTTTCTCTGTTATTCGGTTATGAATAGCACTCCTGTAAAACTGTCTTCCTGTAAAAGTCAACAATGTCAAGCTCCACCTAGACACACAAGCAGAGCAAACATGCCAAAATAAAACACAGACACATAGGAGATCTTTACTAATGTAATATATGTGTACACGCACAAAGTGAACCAGATAACTGGTTGTCCGTTATGGTCATATATGCAATCATAGAAACAGAACAGAAAATTACAGGGCGACTCGAGTTTTAGATCCCTCGCTCTCTCTCTCCCTCTCTGATGTCGCTCGTTTTTTTTCCCCTGCCTTTTCGCTCAAAGGCCCCAATTCACAAGTGGCCCAGATCCCGCACTGTACTGGGGAAAGGAAGAAAAGCAAAAAGGGAGTCAGAGAAAAGAGTAACCTGATACAGTTAAAGCAACAATTATTTGAATGAGTCACTCAGCATTGAGGTTTGAGGAGTTTTTTTTTTTTTTTTAATGCTAATTTGTGAGAGGGAAAACGAGACCAAAAGAGACAGATGGGGAGGAAGAAGAAAAAAAATATTCCCATTTTGGAAAACTTCACCTCCTGAGGACTCCTTGAGGTCATGGGAGAGGAGGAAGGAGAAACTGGGGGGATGACAGATAGTAACAGAGAGGAATGAAATGGCAGGGCAGGGGAGGGCAGACGTAGGCTTGGATAGGTAGGTACCAGACAAACGTCTGTTCATCCACTCGCCAAGAGACGGCTCACCAAGTCAATGTTGCTGAGACAACCAAATAGCATAGGGTACACCACTCTTTCAGACGTGAGGGTGATGGTGAGCGGACAATGACACAGTGGCAAATCAAAAACAGATCATAGTCATAAAGCACGCATTATTTAAGCAATTGAAGCTCAAAATACTATGAAACCATATGTGGAGGTGATGTGCAGCTTCTAAAAACATGAAACTACACAGGAGGAAGTCCATTTGGTCAGCTTGCATTCTCATCTGTGTTTCCAAGGCTGGTAAAGATAGGCTGGAGAGCCTGAGGCAAGAGGTATAGCTCAAATGTAAAGACGAACTGTGCAGCAACTCATTGCAACTCCTGCTAAATTTAGATGTTTGAAGCAGCGCAGCTTTGTCTAAATGCAATAAACGCATCGGGATCTCCTGTATAAATTATTTCAGCTGACCTGCATCCTGTTTAGACCTGCCATCACAACGTTTAGAGAAGGAAACGAAGTGCAAGGGTTCATGTAAATTTGCAGAAAAGGAATTGCGCAAATTTAAAAAAAAAATAAAATAAAATAGAAAAGAAGAAAAATCGCACAAGAGAATCTCAAGGCTGTGCAGAGACTGGGGAACATAAACAGGCTGTCTTCAGGAGTGTATACACATACAGATGAAGGCAGACTGAGAAAATGCGGTCAACATTCTTTGTTCAAGTGGTTAGACAGCACATTTCCTGCAGATGAAGTTAAATATTTTTCATGTTTTTTTTAGCCACTAGACGAGGCAGTTTCTCGACGGTGCGTATTAAACCTTCAGTTCAGATCAGTCAGTTATAACAAAAAGCAGCACAAAGCTCCAGCCTTTTATACAGCCCATGAAACCTTCTAGCGTTCCTGTGCATGAACAAGAGGCAATGCTTTCTATTCTTTTAATTTCAGACAAGCTAGATACAAACGGCATGAGCACGGCCGCTGCAATTGAAAAAGAAAGGGGGAAAAAAAAAGATCCCAGTTCAATGGGCACACTGTAAAACAGCCATACTCGAAACAAGCTGCACAAGCAGGTACAGGTACATCAAAGGCATTCCACCGTTGCTGAGCTGGCTTTGCTGCGTGAAGTTGCAGGTCACTGTAGTTACGACAAACAGACATACTTTGACAGCCTAAAGAGCCGTCCTTTCTAGTGTTCATGAAGTATAGCTTTTGATCAGCATTTATTAAGGCTCGTCGCCACATCGAACACTGCTTATTTGATTTGGCAGATCTTTTACAGAGGACAGATTTGTCTCTCCTCCCAGAGCCAAACCATGGATCTTTTGCTCCTCAGGCGAATGTGTAATCCAATACATGATGGCCTAATATAATTTATTTTTTTCTAAATTGTGGGAAAAAAATTATATTACAATTATTTGATCTGTTTATTGTTTGGTTGTAAATGTTTCGTTTGCTGCTCCTTACTGGACTCTACTCGCTGTCTCATACACGCAGACACAGATGTAGACCGACACTCACATACAGGGCAACATAGAAAAAAAAAAAAAAAACTCTCATCATAACCCTCATAATCAATTAGTAGAATGTAAATGGGCCATTCAATTACTTTAAGCACTATCTTTGTTCTTCCTGAGGCAAACAATCAAACAGCAGACACAAATTAACTCGGAACAAGAGAATTTGTCTAAAATCCGATCCCCCGCCAGCAATAGATGGCAGCATCAGAGCACGTGTGTATCCTGTGCCCAAAACAATTTGTGACAAGCCCAATGCAATTGTTCTACCTTGGTTTGTTCATGTTGATTAAAAGGTTAGAAATAGGTTAGCTGTGGTGCAAAACATCTAAAGTCTACATAAAAAACAAAGACGTGTTTTGCATACATGTTTTTGCACGTCCCAGTTTGAAAATTAACAAAATATTTGCCCTTCCAGCAGAGACTGTTTGTGAATACTAATTATTGTGACCAGAGATAACTAGACACAGTGTATATTAACACATCGATGCCCACAGAGACAAGGCACTCTTTACCAGCCAAGCCTGGGTAATGAGTCTGGATCCGCACGCGCGCACACACACAAAGAAATAAAGCGAGAGACGGCTTGAGACAGAGGGAGCTTCCAGAGCTTTTCACAGACAAAACAGGAGTGAATTTCACAAAATCTCAGGCCAAATGCCTGTGTGCATGCACACCTGCAGGGTTTTTTAAACGCATCAAAGGTTTTTTTGACAGCTCAACCATGCCTGACAAAATTCAAAAGCATTCATGAATTTTAAACAAGTGGTGGTTAAAGAATTTAGCACCAACATCACGTTTAAAGCAATTTATATGCAAATGTGTGACGAGTGGCAGTGCACAGGACTGCAGAAGAATTAGCACTTGCTCATTGACTTAACTTGACCTCCCACACTAATATGGACTCCTATTAATGAAGTACCAGCATCAACCACCACAAACACACACGAAAGATGTTTATGAACAGTTGTTAGACAACACTCCACACCACTGTTTTCCATGCATTACTTTCCTCTTTTTTATTTATTACACTTGATCTCGTGCCTATTCTCCTTGACCCCACAGGAAGGGCAGTGTTTTTTTGCCACTAGATGGCAGTAAAGTTCTTGTCATCCGCACACATGCACACACACACACACACACACACACACACACACACACACACACACACAAAAGTAGGCATGCTGGAATGGGAAGTGAACGTGATGAAAGACCACAGCAGAAAGCAGACAACCAGACTCAACCGCGGAGCACGTAGGACTGAGGGAAGGAGACAAAGTCCAAGGCGTCTCTCACACAGCACCACTGACATGTAAAAGTTTACAGCTCCAAAGACAGAGCTGGCATGCCTACAAAAGCATGCCTCTTTTTGTCCATCAATACAGGTAGATTAGACTGGGGGGGTTTTTTCAGCTTCTTTTTTTTTTTTTTGAGTGACACCAGCATGCCTGGCTGTAAAATTAAATGAACAACCATTCTGTATCACATATTACTATCAGTGCTGCAGGCTATGTGGGGGTTGTTGTGTTTTGATGAAGAGAGACAGGCAAGCTGGAAGAAGCAGAACTCCATTAGTTTTAGCCTGGAGGATTTTGAAGTCACAGTCCCTGGACCCACCACGTCAAGCTGCATGATTTTATTTATTTATTTAATAGGGTTACCGTCTATATTCTGCTTACTGACCTGCAGTGAGACATGGAGTTGAAATATTTCTTTAACTAAGGGGTGGATTATACTAAGGGGGCATAAAACATCCATTCAAGGTGCTGTAAATTACCTGCACCAGAGAAAGTCAGACGTCATTAAGATTCAAATTTTCACTCCAACATGGAGTCAAATCGCAGCTGCGATGACTAATTATTATGGACATTTTCTCATACTTGCACTGCAGCGCTCACTTTTTATTCCAGGATGTCTTACTTACTCATACGGCTTTCTGTTTTTAATCTGTTGGTCAACTGATCGGTCTACCACTGCAGACACCAAGGTGAACACCTTTGAAGTGACTGCCGTGAAATTTCAGACAGATACTCAGCAACTCTTAAATGGATTTTCTTTTGTTATTTGTTGGATCTTTTTGGGCCTTTTAGCCTTTAATGGATAGAGACATTGTAGACGGACAGGGAGAGAAAGGGCTGAGGGTCAGACTCAAACCCAGGCCTACACGCCTGCTCATCTAACTGAGCTAAACCAGCAACACTTAAATGGATTTTCAAGAATTTTGTGCCACAGTGATAAGGACTTTTTTTTATGTACCCCCCCTCAAGTCCAAATGTAACCAAATTTAAATACCAGTCTTCAAATAAAATGTGTTTTAGAATGTTAAACGCACCAAGTAAAGACCACAAACATCACTATACTCTCTCACTTGTACACACTTCATACTGTAAACTTCTACTGTTTATCCACCCCCTCCCCTTTCCGTCTGTGTCCCTCCACCTTACGGCTCAAATCACAGGTTTAGGACCATGCCGTTCAGTCCAGAGTAGCAGAGATTTAGCGAGAGAGCTGACGATTGCCTGTGATTACAGTCTGGCCATCTCCTCTGGGCTCATCTGGCCAGGCCTACCTAAGGTAACACTCTCCACACTCGAGTCATTAACTGGAGAGAGCCAGAGCGAGAAAAAGCTCAACAGGGAGGCGCTGACACGTTTCCTTCACCTTGACATTGCCTTGAGGTTATACCACTCATTTTGTAGAAAAGATAAGAATGAAGAGGGTTTCCGATACATAAAAGCTCTCTCTGTGAGAGTGTTTTATTCCCTCTGCTCTTGCTGTTCAGCGTACTCTGAACTGTTGGAATGTGTGTTGGCAAAATGTGTTTAAACGTAAATGTGTGCGAGAGAACAGCGAGAAAGACGAAGAGAAAGAACAGTATAGATGGTAAATCCCACTGAGTCCAATTTGCAATTTTTGATATTGTAATGGGCAAAATTTGACTCAGCTGAGAATCTATGTGGACGTGCGATCGTTGATGGGTGCACGTGAATGAGCATATTCAGTCTAATGTGAATACGGGCACACCTTAACTTGATCTTATCTGTTGTCTTTCTGATCAGTCAGTTTTACAAACATGTGCACCATGTCTGTCTTCTTACATTACCTATTAGAGAGCACTAACCCAGTAAATCCATGCAGAATAAGGATCTGAGTCTACTGCTAACCGACAATGCTTTTCACTACACGTCAGTCAAAACACTGTGGAATGATTGACAGCCGCCTGTGGCTCTTGTAATGTGTCTGCTGAATTAACCTCGCGCTGCCCTCGGAGGTGCCGGTGATCCTTCACCCTCTCCCTGTCTCTTTCTGGTCTTGACGTGTGCTTCACCTCAGCTCTCTGGGGATTGAAGGCCATCCGGCCGTGTGTAATTAAAAGCGCATAAAGACAGATCAAGCTCTCTGCTGCTCTTTCAATTCAAGACCTTGCCTTCAGGCTGAATCTGCTCATGTCCTCCTCGGTCAAGCTCCGGGGAACTCATTTATTAACATGTTTAAAACTTTTATTTTGAGGAAAATGATGAATAAAACCTCATTTACAGGCTTCAGCCATGGAAAGAATTTAGTTTAGTGGTTGATAAATGGAGGGGGAAAAAAAAGTATATCGAATGCAGGCAAAAATCGCTAGCAATTCTAGCCTTTACAGAAAAGTAAGGACTGTCAAGGTATTTGATGACCGATTAGTAAAAAATTTACACTTTGGGTATGAAGGGCATTGGCATTTGAAAAAGTATTATATTATATTAACATAGAGGGTGTGTGAAAAAGTATAATCCTATTTTTA
>VURO01003392.1:10897-23383 GCA_015108175.1 Pelvicachromis taeniatus | reverse complement strand
AGCCGTTCACCAGTAACATGTTCAAGAGTTTAAGCGTCTATATCCATTACTTTAAAAAATGTAGCCTTTTGAAATTGGATCATTCTTTTTATTACACACTGTACACCAGATTTATATACATAAACTGGGATGATGTGGTGGTTAGCACTACTGCTTGGCAACAAGCAGGTGCTGGGTTTGAATCTGCTGACTGGAGCTTGAATGTTGCCTCTGGTTACTTCCTCTTCCTCCCACAGTATAAACATATGCAGTAGAAAGTAGAAAGGTTATTGTGATTCCAAATCAGCCATAAGAGTGAATGGTTGTCAATCTCCTTGTGATATTTGGCAACCTGTCAGTGGTGTACTCTTGCCCTTTGACAGCTGGGATGGGCTTCAGCCCAACCTCAACCCTGTTTGTTGAGCTTACAGTCACTTATGTTACATAATAAAGTTGGATTCCCAGCCTAGGCCACAGAGTACTGAGCAACAGCATGTTGAACTTGAGTCAGTGATCTTTCCCTCTTTTTTTTTTTTTACCATCACATTTAACACTTGCGTTTGTGTAGGCTTCACAAAATTCAGCCTGTCAGCACACACTTGTCTCACTATTTTTGTGGGGATTCAGACAAAAAAAAACAAAAACAAAACAAAACAAGATGCTTGAGACATAAGTGTTTTCTTGTTTTTTAAACTCTGTGTCAACAGTGCCATTGGGAAGCATGTTAATTATCTTACTTGACATTGTGACAACTTACATTCCCTAATTTGGGTGGGTGTGTAAAACAACGTTGCTTTTTGAGTTATTCTCTGGGAGTTGCAACTAATGTTTTTTTTTCTCCAAACAAAGCATTCTGATTAATGTAAGATGCGTTCACTTATTCAGTACAGTTGCCAAATCTGTCAAAGATGGGATGCATAGATGCATCTTGGCACGCTGCACGAGTCCCTTTGCCAGTCGCTGAATCCGTTTTAATCGCTGCTCGCCTCAGTTTCAAATGAGTAATTCAGTTTCTCTTCATGAGAACAGCGGAGGCATGCTGTTTTATCGGCTGAAGACGATTCATACCAGAACAATAAGATGAGAGTTCAAAAATTCAATTCTCACCCCCTCTGACTAGCGGCCTTCTTGTCACAAATCCGATTATTTACACCGACGGTGAGCAAGGCGCGGTAACGTCAAAGTGATCACCGCTTCTCAGCAGCTACTGAAGGAAGCGAGGGAGAAAAGCCGACAGCCAAACTTCTCCGGAGTGAGTGCACAGAAGAAAGAGGTAAGAGGTAAAGCGCAGTTCATCTCAGAATGAGTGCTGACTTGGGTTTCAAAATTCCTGTGCAGTGCTGGCAGTGGTATACATGAACCATCTATACTCCTGAGGCTTTTCCACCGGGGGGAGGTTCACAGACTAAGAGAAGAAACAGTGTATTAAATAACCAGAGGTAGACCACAGTTAATGATGTGTTGTATATTTTGCAGACACTGTGATTGTACTTTGGTAAAGTCTTGTATCTGGAAGGTATGGTGGTTTACAGTGTAGTGGAACATGGAGATGATGGTTCATGGGGTCTATTCTGGGGCGACTGACATTTTGTTTTCTTTCAATGGGCTGTAACACGACTGATGGATAACACTACCAGGAAACGATTCCAAAGGTTCCTGGAAAAGTAGAGGTTTCTCCATTTTGTATGGTTTGGGGTTATAAGATAAATGATAGTTATCCTGCAGCAATTTATACGACTGTGGGTATAGTCTCTCTCGCTCTTTTTTTTTTTTTTTTTTTCATCCTTCAATTCAGTAATTCAGTCGGGATAGCCTGTTCGTAAACAACGTTTTCTCAAAGGAGCCTTCAGGAGATAAATAAGAGTTTACAAATGGCTGTGTATTTCATGAGCCGCTAACGGTTTCGCATTTTTCAAAACCAAATCGAAGGACATCAACCGATGATGCGCAATCGATGCATATTTATGAGAGTAATGCGATAGCCATTGAAAATAATCAATATTTCCTGCCTTGCTGATAACCAAGGCTGCTTATTTATGGAAGCCAAGCCATGCCCTTCAGGCTCTATTGGAAGGCTCGTGTCCCTATAAATCACAGCACATGCACAGACCTGTGTATAAGAACCACTACACACCTATACACACACAAAGACTGCCTGTGCTGGTCCCACCAGGTCAGAGACCCCATTACTGCGACAGGTTCCAATCTTGTCCAATTCTAGCCAGCGTGGGCCCACAGATAAAGCCTTGGCAAGGGGTTACACTCACAAAACACTGGCATTAACATCTGCAGGTCTCCAGAGGAAATATGGGGAGAGGGGATGGGGAGAAGTTTGAGATTTATTAGTGTGAATAGAGTGTGCTTAAATTGTGTGAAATTACAGTCTTCGTGTGTGCTGGTGAGAATTGTTGAGTATCACCATTATTTACACACCTACAACCCCCACAAAGAATGAGGTAGGGGTGCCGGCTTCTGCACTCGTTCTAAGGTGAGCTTATGGCTTTCATGATAAAATTAGGTCTCCGGAGGGAATGGACAGCATTAGTTATTGCGCAAGACAGACTGCATGTCCAAATTGTGCGATTTCAAAGGTTTGTGCGATGTATTTGATGGACAGTTGATCAATTCTCCAGCTTTATTCTTTTGACTAACGTTACAGTAATCCCTTTCTAACCTTTAAGGTATGAGGACTTAACGGCAAAAAATGCCTTGTAATGGTCTCATTACACACACACTCACGCACACACACCACCCTCAGGTCATGGAAAGCTGCAGATCCTTCCTGTCAGAAACCCTTTGTGTGAAACATGGACACCTAGCCTGAGCTCTTCCCCTTACTCGCTCCAACTCGGTTCCCTTTGGCTGGGTTTAATTACAGATAGAGGGATAATAGAACAGCGGAGGGCCGACCTGCCAGTAGAGGGGAAATAAGGGCAACCAGAGGTGCTCACACCAGCCAGCAAAATGTTGGGATTAAGAATCACCCCTTTCTGGTAAGCCCCTATGGACAATGTGGGCATACACCCCCTACCCTTCCATTAAAACCTGTCAAAAAATGATTGATTACCGTGTCTTTATACAAGACAGAACCAAGCTCGAGGCCCACAAGCTGTGCACACCGCTCAGGTTGGCGATAGCTTCCTGACAGGGTGGACGTGGGATTCTGGCAGGGACTAGACCCTCAGCTGACATTATTCAAAGAGAATGAATGAAATCACAGGTAAGGGGGAGAGATGATTATTAGGCAATGTTAATATCGTGCCTTGTATAATTTCAGTGTGGTCTTTTCCCTTGGTTTCTCAAGGTTAATTGATGAGAATAGACTTTAGTGCTGGGGGTTTGTAGTGTTTGTTGGCAGGATGTTTTGTAACTAGCCCTGAAGCAAATCAGTGTCCCAGAAATTCCATTTAATAAAGATTAGCTTGCTTTCTTACAGACCTCATTCTCCTCCTTAATTAAAAGATGGAGATAAAAAATTGGTGGGCTCCAAGTATCAGAAAATATCCCCAGGACTTCTTACACAAAACACAGCTCAGCGCCCACATGAAAGGCTGGGACTAATGCATATTTAATGCCAATGGGAAACAGCTTAGATCAGTTCCTTTACTGAGAGCATTGGGAAAACTGAAAATACTCCTAATGTAACCCTCTCTTCCTTAGGCTGTGTGAATGAGTGCAGCACAGCGAGTACACACACACACACACACACACACACCTTAGTTCCACAAACCCACCAACACACACACACTCTGACCATTGTGCTAGCTTCAGTAAGTTTATTCTATTTCATTAAAGAGTGAAATGGGATATTCAGTGCAACAATCTTAATAATCCACCCTTAGTTACATTATCCAGACTTTAATATTTATAAAATAAAGCCAGAGGATACATCTTCCAATTTTACTTATGTTAACATAGAATTTAGCACATGAAATTTACCTAAGACTGCTGTTCTCGATTAACAGTATGTCTCTGGAAAATGTGTACAAGTCTAAATACTATTGATTCCGTTTACAATCAGCAAAATGTTACCCAGGTGCCCAGAATAAAATCACAAATAACAAAACCAAGATTAGGTTTTTTTTGTAGGGTATATAACCTTCTCAATCAGATACCGTACGTAGTCTTAAAATACTTTATGGCAATGTTTCGCCAAGTTCTTCTTAACCACACTGTACGTTGTGCTGAAACTACACCAGTGGCCCACAGCATTCTGGTCAAACAGCGTTCAGCCTTCAAGCAGTATTTAATAAACAGTCATATTGAGTGGATCCAGGTGCTCTTGATATCAAATATTCACTTAATAATCCAGCCATCATGTACCTGTTTTGTATGTACCCATGTGTCTTATGACTGTCTGGCATCTGATAAATAAAATTAATAAAAAAAGAAATCTAATTGTTGGAAAAAAAAAATAAAAATAAAATAATCCAGTCATCAGATTGTAGATAGTAAAATATGCAAATTCTGATATGTCTACAACTATGTTTAGTCTACTGATCTATCAAATTGTCATTTAAATATTAAATTATTGGATATTTATCCCCAGGACATGAGGTTGACTGTTGTTGTTCAGGTAAAAACACAGAGTTTTAAATGCTTGTTCTTTATGTTGATTATTTAGGCTTATGAGGCTGAAAGTGCACTCTAGTTAATCTAGAGATATTGCACCATGACCAATTCAGTGGCTGAAGAGAGAAAATGATTTTAGCTGATGAAGATGTCCTTTGGTTGACTACAATCATACTAAGGCGCTGCATTTGTAGCCGACTGAAAGAGAAACACCTTCCTTCTTTTGCTGCCTGCTTTTCTCTGCCCAAAGCTGCTATGTTTTTTTTTGTTTTTCTATTTTTTGCTCAGTCTTTTCTCCGTCCCTTAAACTCTCGCACTGATGCCTTACAGACACGTTGCCATGGCAATTTTCACCGAAATATGAAGGCTGGGAATGTGAGAGTAAGATGAAAGGAGCTTAAATACATAATGCAGCTCTCTCTTTTGATTTGGCTTCAAACTAATACATTCAGAGGGTGACAGCCGATTGTGCTGATTTTGTATCACTAAGTCATGACAGGCTGAAAAGATAACATGAGGAAAACATCGATGCACGAGTCAGTCTCATATGAGCTCAGTTATACACATTAAGCTATATGAGGAGAAGCTATCGGAACAAAGGAAGCGCTTACCAAAATTCCTTGGTTGAGAAAGATGAATCCTAGAGTTACAATTGTGGTGTTTTAATAAGTAAACCAACTTTTCATTCAACTTACAAATGCAAATCTTGTACTTTTAATAAGAAAAAACGTGCTGACAGAATCACTATGTAGACCTCCACAGCCACATACATTATTTAAACCACACACAGGCTACATTTCATTTATTAAATCAGAAAGAAAACCATGCTCTTCCTTCTCTGAATTTAGTTTAGTCTTTATGAGGTGACAATACTTATGAGTAAGCCACAGCTGTATGGCGTGTAAAGGAAGCAGATGGAAGCTTCTATAGATACACAAGGTCACGGTGCACCAGCGGCACAGCTCCTCCAGCAGGTGGCTCTACTCTCTCTTGAGGCAGCTAGCAATAAAATACAGAAGAACATCTGGTGTTTCGGTGTTCCTGTGAGTGTGAGAGCGTGTGTGAGGAAATGACACAAAACACACCGATACGCACAGCTGTATTTTCTGGATCAGATTTCCACTCTGCCAAAGTGACTGTCTAGCGTCTTCCAGTCCCCTGAGCACCACCAACTTCATTTTACATGCATCAAGAGTCACAAGGGGGAAATAAATGCAATGAAAGTCTGCAAACTGCCGTGCAAACAGCCTGCCCTTGATTTGATTAAGAGTGAGAAGAACACAGCTCCGTGTTACTGTTTGGTGTCGGCATCCTTTGGCTTGTTGAACTTTATGGTGAATGCAAATCACAGAGCTTGAGGACCCTTAGGGTGCTCCACAGTACTGGAGAGCTCACATACATGCATACTGCTCTTCAAGAAGGGCAGATGCACTTGACATTTTTTAAAACAAAAATATTACATGTACACAACAGTGAGTTAAAGGGATATTTTAAAACCGTGTTCCATCTCTTCTTGAAGTCTTGATCAAAGAGTCAAACAAGGAGGCGGACACGTCTTCCTACAACCGACCCACAGCACAGATCAACTTGCCTAACATACAATACATTCACTAGAGGCATGGAGGATTATATTGAGACTTAATTCCCTCCTCCAATCCCACCAACTCCATGATAATTATGCAAAAATAGAAACTCGTTAACACAGTAAATATCATGACCTAATTTCACTGAGATTGGGATTTGGAATAATTGGAAGTGTGCATGTGAAACTATAAGGGCTGACATGTTAATGGGATTTAGGCTTTACTGTAACAAAACCAATCTAGAGAATACTACTCAATAAACCAACACCCTAGGTGTGGACACTAATTTAAACACACACACACACACACACACACACACACACACACCTTTACAACCAGTCAACCAAGCGCTACAACATCTGAAACAAGGGAAAATCAAAGCACATGTTTATTCAGATGTGTAATGTGTGGGCAACGTGTGCTGAAGGACTGCCTAAGAGTGACACATAAACACGATATGCATAGGCATGTTTGCAAGTGCGAACAGTGCATGCGTGTGCATGCACTTGCAGGCCTGTGACTGAAAGTGTGTGGGTTTGTGTGTGTAGTAATGGAGTGTGGGCAGTAATGAGAGGTTTTGTGGAGCTGGTTCCACTGCAGAGCCATGCTGGGTACACCGTATTGATCTGCTCCACTGCTGGGTGGACTGGAGCTAGATAATGATGACTATCTGTGATTTTCCTTTCTTGCCCTCTGTGTCTCCGTCTCACTTTTCTGCCAGCTTGCATGTCTCTCTCTCTTTAAAAATACACTGGAATTACATTTAATGGGCACG
This sequence comes from Pelvicachromis taeniatus, assembly GCA_015108175.1. NCBI lineage: Eukaryota > Metazoa > Chordata > Actinopteri > Cichliformes > Cichlidae > Pelvicachromis > Pelvicachromis taeniatus. The sequence goes on along the minus strand of VURO01003392.1, from coordinate 16,474 downwards.
CTGTTAGAGTCTTTAATGCAGCAATTCTTTTCTATACCAGATATTAGCCCACGTGCGCCTGCACATGTGAGCGTTCTCGACAGAGAAGCCTGAAACACACTTTGGGAGACATTCAATAATGGGAATTTTGATAAATACTTGTCAATCTAACAACATCTCAATTCCATTTTATTAAATATTGCCTTGTATCTGGTCCCCAGCAGCAGCAGCAGCAGCAGCACAGTTCCAGTAGCTCTGACAAAGTGCAGATTCAGAGCGTCAGCTCTCAGAGGCTCGCGCCTTCAAAGCACCAGACAGCTTTTATGTCAGCATCAGCCAGCCTAGTCAAAGTCTTTTTCATGTCCCATAGGCAGCAAGCAATTTATGAAACAGCACCCCTATTTTATTTTCTAAATGTTTCCCTTTCCTCTCCAACGCATTCATGAATGAGAAACGGCTATACTCATAAACATATTTAATTAAAACAGAGAACGTGGTAAGACAATGCAAGAAAAAAGAGACTTATTTCAAAGGATAAAAAAAAAATAAAAAATTAAAGATTTTTCTAACGAATCAGAATCCGATTGTTATCTTCAACATCCAGCTAGCTGACTGCTGTTGCCTTTATTCGGTAAAACACAGTACAGGTGATGAACGCTGACGGTTCTTTGCTAAGGTACAAAGAGACAGCGATCAAAGAAAAAAGAAACTTGGGCACACGTGGAGAATAAAATCTTGACACGTTCAAGGATGAAAGCAATCACAGATCAAGGCAGGTGATGGTGACTAACCAATATAGAGATTGGTAGATAACCCCCTGATCAATATGCTGACTCGGGGGGGTGGGGGTGGGTATCTAATTCCACATAAAAGGTGTCTTTAATCTTTTTGCCGTCTTTTGAAACTGCATTATCCAATCAAACACTGAGTCACGAATAACACAGACATCAGTTTGATGAGAAACCAGCACTGGTCATTTGTCATCCACATCTCAGGCCTGTTGACAACATGCTCAAACATCCTCCTCCTTCACCACATCACCACCCTGGACTGCTCTTCTAATGTGCCCATCATGTCTGTTTCATGCCTGGCTGGAGCCGAGATTAATTGCCGGTCTTCAGTGATGATTGGGCGAATAATGCGAATAATTGTTTGCTGGTAGCCAATAATTGGATGTTTCGCATGTCTGTCAAGTGATAACTGAATGGTGTGTACATGCACAGGGTTTTGCAACTGACGGGTTGATAGTGAAGTTGTGTGTCATTAATGACATGCCTGCTTTTAAAGGAGCAGCAGAGAATAGGATTTTAAGGGTAATGAGAAATGGAATTAGAAGAATACACCAAGATGCCAAAGATAAAACGGTATTGCTTAAATAAAATAAAGAGAAGGAAAAACCTGGTCATTCCTTCTTGGAATGGCATTTCCATTTACCAAAAATTTAATATCTGCAGCACACGCCCTCAAATATGCTGCAGAAGTTAAAGAACAAATAGTAAAGAAACATTTTTTTCTCTTATTCATCTGTAGTGGTGTCTCCTGTGGGTTATCCATCTTTGTGTGTTAACTTTTAAGACACACCAAAATAATAGCTGGAAAGAATCCAATTTTGCATTGCTCAAGGACAGAATGTGATGACCAGAGAGGAAAAGTCAATGTCTCTACACTGACTTAGACTGATTAGACAAAGACATTCTTTCATACATTTCAAAGACCTAAAAAAATGCTCCAAAGCTACCGTCTTGTGTGATATAAAACCAGTAGCATTAAAAAATATGACAAATTTGGACATAGACTACAGGATGCAAGACTTTAGGTAGAGGAAACCTGCATCCACATGTGCTGCACTATACCAGGTAAATACAGGGCCACTATATTGATACCAATATAGCAGACAGAAACAAAGTACTGATCCAGTAACGCTAGTAGTAACCTGATACCAACAAGAGCATCGGTATCGATATTTTGTTCCATCCGTGTGGCTCTAATGTACAGTCAGTTTTGCAATTTTAGGGAAGCACGGTCCTTGCCACACAGCAAAGGTCCTAAGTTTGACTCCGCCATCCATTCCAAGTATCTTCAGAAACCACTTTCACCTGCAAGGTCACTTGATGGGGACAACCACCTGAGTTTCCAATTCAGACTGACCTCAATCCTTCTCAGACAGATTGCTCTGCAAATAGCCGCCTTCTATTTTATGAATTGCAGATTCATAAAAATGCAGACATGTTGCAATCAATCGAAGCCAGTCTGCTTTGATGACCGTGACTTATCTGCGATGCATTTTCTTTGCAATTGCAACTCTGCTCAAAGGTTTTCCTACTGGTTGTATTTTGGTTCTACTCCTAAGTAAAAGCAAGATTGCTGAGGGCCTGTGTCCTTTTGCTTTTTACTTGAGCAACTATGTCACTGATACTATATTATACTATTTATTTATATATAATAAAAGCTTATTCTCAAACTTAGCCATGCAGGGAGTATTATCAGAGAGCACTTGTGCAGAAAATGGCAAATTAAAAATGAACATTCATATGCCAATCAATATAGAAATAATCTACTTGGATGTGTGTGTTTTACATGGGGACGTATGCAATGAGTGTGTACAATTGTGTGTGCCTGCTGAAGCAGAGGGTGTAGCTTCTCTAGTGGTATGTCCTTGAGGAGCCGAGCAGCAGTGTTATTACAGGAAGTAATCTCATGAGGAAATGGAATATTCATGAGCACTGTGATGCCCTTAAAACAAAGCTCGATGCCTCTCAAAAAGTCTCAAATGGCCATCCATACAAATGCAAGAGCGGATTGGCATTTAATAAAATGAAACATTCCACATGCATAAACATAAAGTACTGTATGAATGTCACTCCATTTCAAAATAAGGTGCCAGTTAGAGAAAAGACATGCATCTATCTTAGCAAAGCATGACAAGTACAACCCACAAGTAAATTGTATTTGTCATCTACTGTCATGCATCAGACTACAGATAGACCAAAAATAAGTGCACACATTTCTGAAATTAATTCTCTCAGACTAGTGGATTAAAACTACTCAAATGAATAAATAAATAAAAATAGGCCTAGAGACACTAGCAGCCATAACAAAAACTAAACTATTATTGTACGAGTAAACAGGAAGCAGATTTATTTATTTATTTTGTTAATACGAAAAATCTCTCAACCTTGGAACATCACGAAGCAGCAGAGAAAAACAGGAATATTAAATACACAGACTTTTTTTTTTACCAAGATGAATATTGGATTATAAAGACTTTCCACTGGGTTTTCCCCCCTCCACCACTGAATCTGCTCTCTCTCACTCTCACACAAACACAAACCAAAGGACCTCAGCAATTACCCCTGAAATAACCTCCTTGATTGATATCTCAATTACGCTATGCCATTCTTGTGTGTTATCTTGTCTCACGCACACTTCTCCTGTTCCTATTCTCAACTGCTCAATGGGTGCTCAGAAGAAGAATGGGGTGACCTTGTTGGGGTGGGGTTTTTTTTCCTGTGGAGCTTCTTTCCGAAGGCCTTTGTCTATCCAATTACATGTGTCTGCGATACTTTATTAAATTCCCCTTTCATCTTATTTGACTACATGTGTGCAGAATTAAAGAGGTGGACACACAGTGAAATGAAAAAAGGGAGAACATTCTAGGAAGTCGTTTTGCTTTACGGTTCAGCGAGCCGTTTGGTGAAATTCACCAGAAACATCCGTGTGTTTCTTTCACTGGGCTCCCACAGGCAGTGAAGCAAACTAAAGTATGACAAAATTAGGTTCACTGAATTAGGTTAGTTGCATTGTGGAATCAGCAGACAAGAACAAAATGAGACAGTGTTAGAGCGCATGCAAGGTGATAACAAAGGTAGAATAAAAACAATGATGTCCACATTTTTGCTGTAGTTGCACATCTGACTGAATGTATTATAAAAGCCAGCGTAGGGGATTCAGGGATTTATTCTTACCTGAAAGCAATGGGGAAGAGCAGTCATTACAGGAAGGGTGCACAGGAACCAGGCATGGAGGAAACAGAAAACATTTGTATTTCAGTACAAATACTCCAAAATCACCATCTTTAATCAGTCATTTAATCAGCATATTGCATCACTGAGACATTTAACCAGTCATTACAGAGTTAAGAATTAGCACTGTGATTTGAATGAGAGATATCGCTCGGTGCAAAGTATAAGCAGCTAATGATGCTTGGGATTACTAATTGATTTAGGTAAACTGCAGCAATTACTCTTAAGTCAGGTGTGTCAATATAGTCGCGACAAGGAAGTACACTGCAAACAGGGGTTCAGCAGCAGTTCAGTATTACAGGTCAGTTCACCGTTACTGTACCCATCTGGTCTGGGTCCCACCGCGAGCAGTGGGACAGCTGACAAGCAAAATCCTCACCACATTTTATAAGTGGTTGGAATGGATTTGAGTGAAGCGTCGAAGCGGGCCAAGCACAGTGCGAGCCAGTATCAAATATTTAATGAGATATCGCTGTTTTAGTTTTAGAGACATGCAGATGTCACCAGATCCACTCTGGGACACATTGTGAGCTACTGTGATCTGCTTACCAAAGTGAATGAAAAAAGAAAAGAAGACATTCTTATGCACTCTGCGGAGGTAAATTGCTCAAGGCGTTTGCTCAGTTACAGCTAACAATTTAATGCTGTCAGTGTGGGAAGGCTCATATTCAAGGAAAACCTCTCATTTATTTTCCATTCTCTCTTTTTTTTTTTTTGCTACTCTAGGAGCTGTCCTCAGCAAGACTGATCACCAGGAGAAATACAACCTCCTGTTTGCAATAACACACAAGTTATTACTCCCTGTGCACTGAAATGTTCTCTACAGCCCGTTGGCTGGAGCTGGAGGTTTACATTGAATTACAGTTGGCGCTGGCTCAGCCCACGGTACAGTTGTGGCTTTCAAATTCTCTCTCGGTGGAAACGATTTTTAAACATTTCTATTGAAACCAAATATAATTATCTTTTGAGGGAGATTGCTCTGATTTTATTTTAGAAGAAACCAAAAACTGACAAACTAATTCAGTGTTAATTTTTGGATGTATTTTCTATCACGTATCAAATTTTGAGCAGTTTTGTTTAATCTAAAGCTTAAACCAAGAAAATAAACATGGTTTGAGAAGCACGGTGGTGCCCTAATGTGCTGCGCTCTATGAGTTAGCCCTGCGATAGACTGGTGACCCTTTCCAGGATGTATCCCACCTCTCACCCCATAAACAGCTGGGATAGACTCCAGCCCCCCCGTGACCCTAACCTGGATTAATGGATGGATTGGTGAATGGATGGATATGCAAGCTTCAAGTGTAGATTAGCATTTCCCATGTAAGTGACACATGTTGATAAAAAGTGTTTAGATAGATTTAAAACATGACCAGGAAGTGTTCACTGTTAACTGGACTACACCTCATTACTCAATAGCTTGTAGAATCACTTTGAGCAACAAAAACTTAAATCATTTCCTGTATGACTTTATCAGTCTCTCACATTGTTACAGAAGAATTTTGTCCCTTCCTTCTTTACAACATTGGATCAGTTCATTGAAGTTTGCAGACCTTCATAACCTTTATGGACCACAGTG
>VURO01003388.1:23753-33846 GCA_015108175.1 Pelvicachromis taeniatus | reverse complement strand
CTGTCTGTGTGTGTGTGTGTGTCTGTCTGTCTGTGCGTGTATGTCGCTCTGTCTGTGTGTGTGTGTGTGTGTGTGTGTGTGTGTGTGTGTGTGTGTGTGTGTGTGTGTGTGTGTGTGTGTGTGTGTGTGTGTGTGTGTGTGTGTGTGTGTGTGTGTGTGTGTGTGTGTGTGTGTGTGTGTGTGTGTGTGTGTGTGTGTGTGTGTGTGTGTTTGTGTGTGTGTGTGTGTGTGTGTGTGTGTGTGTGTACGTGTGCATATATGTCACTGAGTGAATGATCAAGGATTAGGGATCAAGGCTGGAGGCTTCGGTCTACTCTCCTGCCTAGTAGAGCATAACCAGGAGCTGTCCAGTAACCTCCATCTATACTTAATCTGCCTACAGCTGAGCTCCTAAAGAGATGTTGTGAAGCTTAAGATGCTAAATAATATGTTTAATAATGTGTTCAGGGGAATTTTGTTGATCAAAATTATGAAGGGGAATCTCTTCTTGTGCCGCTATAGATTAAGTAAACGAAAGCTTCTAAACATTTATTAATTGCCTGCTAAACTAAATGTAGGTCATTTAAAATCCACTAAACAGCATAAATGTCTCATTGTAGATTTCTACAAAGATGAGAAAAATGGGTTGTGAACCCTTTTTATTCTGTGGCAGTGGTACGGCTGTGACACAGAGCAGGCATGAGGACGGCCGCCTGTGTTTGTTCCAGTTATAGTATGCATCAGTGCCTCTGGGATGGACGCCCAGGCTTGGGCCCTGATAGCTGCCAGGACACTGGCTGGGCACACTACCCAGACATCATCAAGGGATTAAAATGGAAGCCTTTTGGGGATTACTCTATTTGTTTTTCTACCATATGTGTAGCACTAATTTTTGTCCATTATTGCGACAGTGTGATGCACGATCCATGAAAGAGCTGCAGGTGTGCAGTTGAACTTTCAGTAGAATTGTTTTGCATTTCATTTGGTTATTAGCCCATAAATGTATTTGATATGATTATTGTAAAGAAAAAATTGATTTTTAGATATTTTTACTTGTTTATTTTTTATGTGGCAATCGAATATGATTGATATGATGGACTTATTACTTTTTAAAAACTATCAACCCAAATGTGTCCCCCAATTCTCAGAGTACTTGAAGTTGCCGATGAAATATTTAGCATATTTAATATTTTCTTCAGCCTTGATTACTGACTTTTTAATGTTGTCAAAACATCGATTACTGCTTCACGGTTGCACTGCAAAGTGCAATGGCAGTTTAAATATTTGCACAATGACACCTCTTTCTAATTGTGGCTCTGTTACACCGCCATAATGGATTTTAAATCGATTCAAGGTGTTCACCAATAGAACTGAATCAGCTGTATAGAGATATTTTGATACATAGTCTCCTAATTTCAGAGGAGCAAAAATGATTGGACAGTTTATAGATAAGAAGTTTCAAAGCCATGTGAGCCCTCTTCCCTTGTTTTTCCGTGCCAAATTATACAAATAAAAGATCTGGAGTCCATTCCAAGTGTTGGACTTTGATTTAGGAGTTGTTTATTGAAACTGTCAATATGGTGTGAAAGTGAAGGAGGTCATTATTAGGCTATCAAAGAGAGAGAGAGAGAGAAAAAACAACAATGTGGTTACTTTTTAAAGAAAAAAAGATAGAATGCACTGGAACACCAAAAAGACTGAAAGATCACAACATCTAGCCAAGTCAAGAATATTCTCAAAGGGCTGAGCTTAGTTCAAGAAACACCTTCACGAAAGCAAATTCGGTGGGTCTACAAAATGGAGCAAATGGCTGGTTGTACTCAAGAACAAAAAAGTCACATTAGATGTCGCCAAAAAATGTCTAAAAGATCCTGCAGGGATCTCAAAGAAAATTTCTTTGGACAGATGACGCCAAGATGAATTTGTACCAGAATAATGGGAAGAGAAAATATGGAGAAAGAAAGAAACGGCTCATGATCGGAAGCACATCACATCATCTGTCAAATGGATTGGAGGCAGTTTTATAGTATGGACATGCATGGCTGCCAGTGGAACCGGGCCACTGGTGTTTATTGATGATGTGACAGCTGATAGAAGAAGCTGGATGAATTCTGAAGTGTAGAGAGCTATACTCTCTGTTCAGATTCAGTCAGATGCTGCAGAACTGATCGGACAGTGCTTGACAGTGCAAATGGATAAGGACACAAAGCATACTGTAAAAAAAAATATCAAAACCAAGAGTTTCTCAAGGCAGAGAAATGGGATGTTCTTCTTCTTTGGTCCGAGTCAGTCACCTGAGCTCAACACAAAAAGAGCAACAGTAAAGGCCTAGCATAGCTTCTCAAGGGAGGTACCACAGCATTTTGTGTCCATGGGTTCCTGAATGAAATGCAAAAGATTTGTATTTGAATGTTAAAAAAATGTCCTCATATTTAAAATTGTTAGGTTATTCAATTACTTTTGTGATCTCAAAACAGGTAATGCACTTCTTTTGTTAAACCCCTTTGCTCAATTCTACTATATTCATTGTCATTTTCTTATACAGTCCAAATACTTCTGGAACGAACTGTATATCTAGGTCTCTCTGTCTGGCAGTCAGCCCCTTTATTTGTTTCATAAAATGTTTAGGCATAATTAGTGCCTGAATTCTGTATTCTTGGTCAAACAGAAATCTGGTTAACATGTTTTGTAAGGTCATAGTGACCTTTTACCTTTGACCTGGAAAATTCAATCCGCTCATCCCTGAGTCCCACTGGATGTTTGAGGTTAATTTAAAGTGCGGAGTAATAATTTAAGTAAATTTAAAGAAACTGCCCCAAGTGAGAGCCTATCTGCGAGAACCGAGTGGATGGCCCATGGCAGCCGCCAGTGTAAAAGCGTGTAAATATATTTATTTTTGTGGTCTTTTCAAGCGGGAGCTGTTTTTTGGCATTATTTCAAACGCTCCTCTGGAAGAATCAATGTGCCACTTTCACCCCATTTATTTCAAGGAAATAAAAAGAGAACTAAAATGTGTTTAAGAAATATATGCAAGGAAAAATGATAAAGTTTAAAAAGGCAAAATACCAGTGATGCTTTCATCCTTTTCCGTGCTGAACTGCATTGTGAACCATTGCACCTCCAGCTGGGAGGACCTGACTGCGGCCCCACCTGGCAGTCCACTGGCTTTCCCCCTGATTTATAGTTTAATACATTTGTACTGCTGCCATATGGCTTCCCTCTCCCTCACTCCACCCTCCCCTACCCCTTCCATCATCCCCCTCTTTCTCCCTCCCCTTTCTCATATCTCAGAGTTGCTCATCTTGGGAGCCTCTCAATCAAAGCATGCCCCTCAATTCCCTGTCCGTTTATCCCTCCCTCCTTCCTACTTTTCTTTTCCCTTCTTTCTCTCTCCCCTACTTTTCCTGCTCTGTTGCAACACGGCCCCTTTGCTTCAACGCTTGTGTTGCAGTTCAATCCCAAGGTCAGCACAGATCTGATCTTGCCACCATCAGCGTTTGATGCATCCTTGAGCGAGCCGCTAGGGTTCTGTGTCGTGCAAAAGAGACCAAAAGTGGAGTGTGCGGAGTAATGGAAATGCGCATTTCCGCTTACAACTAAGCGGCTGACGTTCATATTAATTTTCACAGTTAGTTAGTGTGGCTAGTGGCCTTTAGGGTGCGTATGACAGAGCCACAGATGGGGTCAATAGGAGAAAGAAATCCTGGGAGAGAGGCCAGAGCGTTAGACAGCGTGGCCAAGAGGGCTGTGGAGAGCTATCTCACGCTCTCATTAATGATCATTGATAGCTCGATTACAGAGAGGGGAGAAGGGCCTTGGCTGGCAAGTTCACACCACTTGACAAAATCACATGACACTCTCTTTGGCCAAGCATTTGCACGCACGTAGACTACATACAAATTCCTTGCAAGCGTCTCTTTATGGATACACAGTAGTCTTCGTTCACTCCCTAATCATACAAGTCTGCGTAATCAATAAATAGCCTCCGTCTCCCAAGAGAGCTTGCAAACTGGGGGAGGCAGAACTCAGAGAGAGAAAATTGTTACCATTCTTTCTGTCACCTCTGTTATATGACTCGTTTGATTTTATGCATAGAATCTTTATAGGACATCTGTGTCCACTTGCGACTAACAGAAATATTGTGATAAAAGGAACAAACACTACCATCACAGCACATCAGGATAAAGTGAGGCGCCTCCTAAATTTCGGGTCCCCTTGTCCCCTTTGTATGTGTGTATTATATTTTAATTTAATGGAGTTCTTTGATGCTGTCCAGCATGTGCTAGTCAGCCCAGATTAGAATGTGAAAGTCAGAGAATGAGATGAAACAATAACATTTGGCTTTCTATTGATTAGTGCAGTGGGGCGTAGCATGTGCTTCTCTTTAGCTGAATTATTGATTCCTGAAAGAGGACTTGTGTGTCTGTGTGTGCACATTAGTGTGTGTGTGTGTGTGTGTGTGTGGGGGGGGGGCTTTTATATGAGGTTATGGCTAGGGGGAGCTGGCAGGATGTAGCTTTGATGAAAGGATCCTTTAAAGGCCCTATTTCTGTCTATTCCCCAGATGATCAGTCCATGGAGTCATTTGCTGAAATTCAGCCTTTATTCAGCCTGTGTCTTCCATGTGAGCGTGATCCTTAGTGCTGTTCACAGCTTGCTGTGCATTCAACTTTAATGATAGGTAATAGATGTGCATCACAAATGAGAAAATTACAGTAAAATGCCTCGCCCAGGACCCAGCCTGGCCCCTCCCCTCACCCGCGAGAACAATTACTGCACACAGATCAATTATTGTTGTTTCATGATGGTGTTTAGGGAAGAATACGATTTTCAACCAAATGTGCGCACTAAGTGCCTGTTAGTTATATCGCATTCTCACTCAGTGACAGGCATTTTCGGTTCAGTTTCATTATTACGCACACAACGCACAAAAGGGACTCTCAAATTAGTGATAATTTTCCTTGAATACCAGCAGTAAATTCTGCCTCCGTTGTGACATTTAGTGGACTTCTGCGTTGTTGGACTGACACGGCTTTACCTTTGTGCTGTTACACCATTGACAGGCTAGGTCATTACATGCATACTGTCAATGATCACGCGCTGTCAGACTGTAACAGACACACACGCTCTGACACATACACTGTGCCGGGCAGGTCACTTTGTTACAGTACAGAATCTGAGAAGCCGAGAGGAGCAGATTGAAGTAGCAGCGGCTAATGTCTCTGGCCTTAAGTAAACACCAGTCAATGGAGCCCTTTGAGAGGATCTGTGCCTGAGTCTGCCCCTGCCACGGGCACCATTAATACTCTGTCTAATTCTTTATAGATGGAGGAAGCAGCGGAGGGAAAGGTTGTGTTTGTGTGAAAAAGACACAGTGTGGAGAAGTAGATACTGTGAGGAGGGAGGGGCGGGCTTTCTATAAGCAAGGGGGAAAGGGTTAGGTTACATTATACAGGTTGCTCCATTGTACTACAGAAATAACAGGGAAGCCATTTAAATCCTTCTCTAATGCCTCAATAGAGGGGAAAAAATGGAACATGTGGACAACAAGAAGGGAAACAGGTTTCCATACACTCTGAGAGCAAACAAAGTCAAAGAGGGTGAAAGGAAACCTGTTTCCAAAATGTGTTATTAAATTGACTGTCAGTGGCACAAAATTTAGCACGTGGCTTAGTTTATTTTGTCTTGTCGACGTGACTCTGCGCCGAAAAGTTTATCTTGCATTTTTTATGCCTGGAAAAGTGCGTGTTTTAAATGACTTTTATTTAAGCCGAGCTGCGTTTTACGTCTGGGAGATGATATGTTTTTATTTGTACAAAGAGAGGGGTACCGCAACTCATTTTCCCGCTTGTAAGTCCTGATATGCACGTCATAATTGACTGTCTGATACAGAATACCTCCCCTGCCTTGATGCAGATTAACCCGTCATGCATTTAGTTTTAGCTTATTCTGAGCTTTTATCAAGAGTTCTGCCTTGCCTTTCTTTTTTTTAAATTCTTTTATATTTTCCCAATTTTTTACTTCACAGGGTCAGGAAGCTTGCTTTTTCTTTTTTCTTTTAAGATTATTTATAATTTTTTTCGGCAGCTTTATAAGGTAGGAGCAGCAGTACTGACGGGAAGTGTGAGAGAGAGAGAGTGAGTCAAGGAGTAACATTAAATAAAGGTCTGACCAGTCAGGAGTCAAATCAGGAACTAATAATTAATAAACTAACCTCCTTTGCTTTTATCTTCTATTCTTAAAGCTTTACCCAGCTTTAAATTTTCACTGTGTCAATTAATGAAGCATGCAGTTTTTTTCTCTCTCTGTCTCTATCCTTTGTCTGCATACGCACACTCAGAAACACTCTACAGTGGATGTACTCTGAACACAGATGACAGCAAAGCCCTAACTACACACCCGTACATTAAATATGTGTTTGCTTTACTGCTCCTCGTGACCCTTTTATTCAGAACACCACTGAGCCCGGTGCTGAGTTCTGGCTCTTTGCATGGTGCCATCCGCGTGTCATTAGAGCTGCTTTAGCGGGGTGCTCTCTGAAGAATGATCCACATTTTGTTAGTGGAAGGAATGGAGGAACATAAAGAGGAGAGGAAACATGTTTATAGTCTCCAGAGATGGGAAGTGGAACCTGTTCTGTATTAGCTTTGGAGCACCAAGGGGATTAGAAATGTTGGAGCAATGTTACACGAGTGCCTTTACTGCATAGCATGGTTTACAAGCACAAATTGGCAGCGGCATCGGTACGTGCATACAAATCAAGTCGGCTAATAAGTTTGACACTTATGAAGTCAGGAGTTACAGACAGATATTGTCTGTAGTACAAAGTGCTTAAATTGTCTAGTGCTCAAAGTAAAGGTTCTAAAACCAGGTCATGTATTGCTTCTTCACAATAGGCTAAAATATAAAATGATGTTCTTGGCACTGAACTTCTTGCCCCTGGGAATCTCGTCTAGGAGCTCTCCTCCCCTGACCATCTGGAGATAACGGGTGAGTCTAGTCTGTACTGCAAGATGGAGATACTCCTACCTGCGTGTGGTGAAATGTGGGGCATGCGGGGTGGGGTGGGGGGAAGGTGGTGCAGTGAAATCCTGGGTTTTCTGCTTCCCAAGTTGATGTTGTGAAAAGAGGCAAACAAACACATAAGCTCTTACTGGTATCATTAGTGCATCAACAAAACGCGAACCACAGGTGGTCAGCGGTACGTGTGCACACGCAACGAGGATTACATTTACAAAGATTTTTTCTGTTCATCAAAATGATTAGTCTTAGGATTCGGAGCTCTTCCTTATAAGGAACTGAAATGAAACACATTTCTGTTGGAGTGGGCTTTCTGTGTTTTCTACAGAGAGACAGAGGCATGCAGAGCCAACAAAAAGTGAGACGGAGAGGAGCAGCAAGGATATTCGCTTAGTTTTAGAGCCATATGAAACAAGACACATGATGTGCCACTCAAACCCACCAGTGGGGTTTACAAATATACCTGCTTTTCTCCCTCTTGTTTCTTTACTAGTGATTCTTTCTGTAGCATGTTTTCTGCCTGGAGCTGTCTAGTCTGGCCCAGTGTTTTACTCTCTTGCTTTTCTGGTATGGGCCTTGAATGGCATTTTCATGCTCTGTTTTCAGTTGCTCGTTTTGCATCTGAGCATGGTGGGGTGGTTTTTTTTTCTTCTTCTTTTGCTTTTTACTCTTTTCATCTTTGTTTATATATCCCCTCACTTATTCTCAAATCACTCTTTCTTGCCCCCCTTTTTATTTGCCAAGACTCCCCTCATGTTTAAATTCTCTTTCATGTTGTCTTTATAATTATTCTTTTTCCATCCTTCGTCGCTTTTGCGTGTCTCTTACTTTATTTCCGGAAGCTTCTTTTGTCTGCTCAGCCTGGTGTCCTGCCATCTGTGCAGGATGACATTAATGGCTGAAGACAAATCTTTGGTGTAGACGTCTTTTAATATACACAGAGGAATGTGTGAGGTATAATAAAAATTACAAGCATCCAAAATCCTTCAGAGAGTATAATTCAAGTAATCATAATTGTCATGTGATCACTGCAAATATAACATATAACATACATATACACACTCCACCCACAATGAATCCATTTAGTTTTTTGGTCTGGATGTTTTTCTACAGTAACCTGACAGCGATTCGACGAAGAGCTGGTATTTTTTTTTTTATAATAAATGGAAATACTCAGTATATAAATCAACATTTCACAATGGGAGCTACATGTTCAGATGAAAACAGAAGCCACATGTGAAGATGTCGCAAACATTTTTATTAAAACAAACTGTTCTCAGCATAACACGCAAAGACATGATTTCCCTTCCTGTTTGGAAGTACACAACAGCAAAGCTGACTGTTGCGAGTAGTTGCCTGCTGTATATCGCCATAGTTTCTCTTCCTAAGGCACAGTAATGGTTAAATGAGGATTACGACACACTATATTTCATGGCAGAAGATTTGTGAACTGCGAGCTGCTCAGAGCCGCAGCACAAAGTTTAACACAAACTTTAAACTGCAGTTCATGATGCCGGTTAACTCTTTTCCCCATAAAGATGACATTTGACGACGTCCCCCGTACCCATAATGATGCGTCTTGACACCTCTGGATATATAAATGAAGGTGTGATTTGATGACCGTTTCAATAGTTTCTGGGGTTTTCCGAGGGCAGCTGCATAGGCAGAGAACACCCTCACTAACTTCTGATGAAACCCAGTCATTTTGCTTTAAAAGGAGGCCTGAAATATGACAAACCACCCGGTTCAGAAAAGAGCGTCAAGGGTTACTCCTAGTAGGCTTTCAAGGGGTAAAGAGTTAAGGGATAGAGTAAAGGGTCCTCCACTCTTGGATACAACCTTCTAATTACATGCACAATTGATCATTACAATCTTTATTCTGGCTTTACAGAATAAGTATTTATATAATGCAGCATCAGACTGTCAATGTATTGATTACTGATATAAAGTATATTGCCTTGTTACATATCTAGATATTTTAAAATGGACCAATGAACATTATCAGTACTCGGGCCCTTAGAAAATGCATCCATATAAGAGAAAATTGAATCAGCTTTGCCTCCAAGTGAGGTGGAAAGCTGTTAAGACCAAAGGGCTGGAAGAGAATATTGGTCAGGCAAAGGATAAAAACCATGTGCTGCAAAAATAAGTGAGGCGGGAGAAGTAAAGACATGAGAGACAGGCAGTGTTACTCGAGTGTAACTGAAGCTTCCTTTGTCTGTATCTCTTGCTCTACCGATGGCATGCAAGTTCACGTGACCACCATTCGGGTTGGTGGTGTAACGTCAAGGAGTTTGAAGGGTTGGAGAAGTCGAGGAGGCGGTTGCTTAGCATGGTCGCATTTACCGAGTGTGACTCAGACTCAGTCAGGGTAATTGCTCCTGTATTGTTAATGAGTAGCTCCTGCCCACGCTTAAGGAGCAGCGCACCAGAGGATCGCTGTATGGCCCCTCTATTGCAGCAGAAACTGCTTTTTCACCTTCTGGTCTGAGGGCATCCGAAGGAGGCCCATGACTGCTTTTTATGTTCATACCTAATCAGGCCTAAATGTCTCTTCATTGTCTCTTCAGACAGTAGGAGGCCCTGGTCTCTCCTTTCCTAATGAGTTCATGAATGGTGGTGTTATGAATTTAATATGTTAATCACTTCAAGGCCTCGTACATGTGATGTGCTCTAAAGGTTATTTGTTTATGCTGATCCCAAAGTCCAGAGATACTTTTGCCAGAGGCTCATGGTTTCAGGTTACTACTGGTTACTACAGTCTGTGGTCTCTATCAAAACCAGACAGGTTTCTGTAAACTAAAAGTTCATCATCATGAATTCATAATCAAAGTAGAGATTATCCTGTGACTGGTCTTGTGATCTCACCTACATGCCTGTGTAGTTCCATTTCCTGTGGTAGTTCTTGCTTCCTGAAAGATCACATTTTACCATGTTGACATACAGAATCTTAAATTGAAAACAATACCAGCTTTCCTTTGTGGCTGGTAAATAAATACAAGGTGACAGTGTTTATTCTATTAAACGGTTTTCCTGCAAAGATGCAAAACAAAATAATTATATTCTTTTTTTTTCCATTCAGAGACAAAAACAG